>JAKGSA010001039.1:102229-120911 GCA_033558755.1 Philaethria dido | reverse complement strand
ATCCTAGCAATAATCGGTAAGTGCTAAACGAACAATTTCCTAGACAGTGAGCCCGACGTTGAAAAGTGGCCGGTTTCCCGTAGTTAAATCAATCGAGCGATTATGCTTCTAATTGATTAACGCTATCGATACACCGGTATTTGTGTTTTGTAACTTAATCCCGACACAATCTCCGCGATCTTGGAAATAAATCGACTGGAACTAAAAGCTTCATATCTTTAAGAAATAATATAATATAATAAATATTACAAAATATTGTACAAATATTAAAGTATTATGGAAACCTGAGAAAACTCAAGTACTTCTTCCACAAAAAGAAAAAATACACAATACATATGAAATACCAAAACAAAAAAATGTAAGAAATAGTATTTTCTCGTTTATCTCCATCTCCCACTACACGTTGATTCCGTCTTTTCTTTTTTTTAAGCTTCACGCTGTATCCCGCATATGGCAGGGTAGGCAGAGCAAACCTCAAAACCTGGTGTTAAGACACTCGGTTCCCCACTTTCCGCCGAATTGAATCCGTCTTAGAGGCATTATATTTTTATATTATAATATTAATTAGTGGAACTTAAAACTCTACATTGTCTAGCAAAAAATATTGCATTATATACATTGAGCGGGAATCAAACCCATGACAACTAAACACGAGTACTAAACATTAAATAAGGAACACATATAATCAACAAAATTACATCAAATTTATATCCATGCAATAAGGTAAATTTCCAGCCGGCTGTTAATTAGTTCTCCGCATCTCATTACCCGTTGAATATCGACTGCGTTAACAAAATAAGCGGTACTCGAATACTCTATTACTAGTTCCACATAAGTAAATGATTGTGTCTAATATTCGAATGTTCTCCTTTAGGAAAACGTTGCAGTTACAAAGTTACAAAATACGAAAGGCTTTACAATTGAGAAATATATTCTGCCAAATATAATGTATATTTTTTTTAGCTTTTGTTAGGTTTTGTTAGGTGGTAGGAGGTTCGTCCTCCGACTGGCTCGCGACCACTATCATGTCAAAGACGAACCGCCAAATATCTAATGATGTGTTCCGGTTCGATGGCATGTAAGCCAGATTTTCCCCTTTTCCCACCCATCCTTTCCCCAAAATGTGGTGGTTCTGATGGTGGACTACTACATTGTCCCCCCTTCCATCAGTATCCTCGTTGGCAACGCATCTACAACATCTCTGGTGTTGTAGATGTCTATGGGCGAAGGTAACCACTTACCATCAGGTGGTCCTTCTGCTCGTTTGCCGTCCGTTATCAATAAAAAAAAAAAAAAAAATCATTTATCTGGTAAGAGAAAATTTGGCATTGAGTTACGGTAATAAGCATGAAATGTCATGAATTTGGGTGAAAAGCGGTAACAGATTGTATTAGCACTATGTCCTCTCTGACCTACCCTGGTAATACGCAATAGAAGCCACGGCATACAACTAGTTTTAAATATTTTACTTTAGAACAAACACTAATTATAATTAAGATTTTAACAAAAAAATAAAAACTGACTATCAATAAAATACAAAAAAACGAAAATTACGAATAACTCAAAAACTACTTGCCAAATCTTAACTAAATTTAAATAAGACCGAATCAGAAGTACTAGCTGTCATATAAAAAAAGGATCATCAAAACTGATTCACCCCGTAAAAGGCTATATGATAAAAAATCCAGTCAATTTGATAATGTCCTTTTTAAATAATATCCTAATAATAATAATATCCTAGATATAAGCTAAGACTATATTGAAATTGACTCCCGGGAACAAGTCATTCTGCTTCCCTTTGTTTTCCTTTGGTAGTCAGTGTTAAGTACTGAAATTCAACGCTGCGTTTTACCTTACCTAGAGGAAGATTTTGAACTTTATATTGAAATCTCTGTTCTAAAATACGTATTATATAGGGTGTCCCAAAATTAACGCAAGATTTGAATTAAATAGAAAATGCCATTTTAGTCTTTTAATAGCGAATGAATAATGAATATAATAGCAAATGGCGGCAAAGTCAAATCTTGCGTTAATTTTGGGACACTCTTTATATATCATTGTTTTGTTTTGTATTATTGTTCATTATGAATTTTAACAAACGCCTGTCGTGGCGCAGAGGCACAAGCGTGCGACTGTAAATGCGAAAGGTGATGGGTTCGATTCTCACTCCAGGAAATGTTAGTATTTTCATTTTCTGGGTTTGGTAACAAGGCAAAGCATGGCGTTGAGTTCCGCCAATCAGCACGCAATGCCTTAATTCGGCGGAAAGTGGGGAACGGAATTGTTGTATGAGAACGGAGTGTCTTAACACTAGGTTCGCGGGTTCCCTCTGCCTATCCTGCTATATGCGAGATACAGCGTGAAGTTAAAAAAAAATCAAAGAACGAACACCGCATTCAAATTAAATACTCTGAAAGTGAAATTATTACGAATATCTCAAAAACAAAATACATAGCAAATCCTAACTAAATTAAAATAACATCACATCAGTATTAGCTATCACACAGAAAAGAATCATCAAATTGGTTCACCCAATAAAAAGCTATGGTATGAAAGCTTTATTTGAAAATACGTGTATTTAGAAGTAGAGAGTCATCTGCGTATAGCAGGATATTGAGTGAGAACTTTGTTCCGTCAGAAATTGAGATATTGCATAATGTTTGGAAGAGCTCAAATATGCCCTTTGTATCATCATCTTTGTAACCACCAGAGCTAAGAAATGCGAATAGTTTAAATATAATACTCCTGGTAACGAGGCAAAGTGCGGTGTTGAGTTCCGCAACTCAGCACGCAATGCTTCAATCCGGCGGAAAGTGGGGAACGGATTGTTGAAAAAGAATGGAGTGTCTTAACACTAGGTTCTCAGTTCCCTCTGCCTATTCTGTTATATGTACGGGATACAGCGTGAAGCGGAGATTGAACCATCAACCAATTGCGCTTATACTCGTAGTCACACTCTGTTCCAATACGCCACAACGGCCTATCGCTTATCATATTAATTGGTAAAGGAAAAGCTTTAGATACTTTTTTATAATAAATATTCAGAGGACCTTTCCCCACTTTCCGCCGAGTTGAGGCATTGCGTGCTGAGTGGCGGAACTCAACGCAACGCTTTGCCTTGTTGCCAAACTCAGGAAATGAAAATACTAAACTTACTGGAGTGGGAATCGAACCCACAACCTTGCGTGTATACACTCGCACGCTTGTGCCACGACAGGCATCTCTATATATAGAGAGAGATAAATCAAGATTTTACATTAACCATTAGAAAACGACACTGAAGGCCACAGTGGGAACCAATTCAATTATCTGAAATGTGTTTGAATGTAAAAGGTATCTTAATAATTGAATTTGACAAGTCTACTTTGAGTCTACTTTGATTAATCACGTTACATTGCTAACGTTTCCTTCGATATTCGGTTCGGGTCGAGGGAAAAGAAGAAAGTTGCTACATTTTTCTACTGTTTGCCTTTAAATGATAATTTGATCTAATTTGACGTTTTTGTCACGGTTAAAATGTTGGGAATAATACTACTGGTTTAAATTTTATGTAGGTTATGTTATGGTGTGAGGTCCATCGTGGCGCAGAGTTACAAGTATGCGATACTAATGATAATATGAGAGAGGTTGTGGATTCGATTTCTGCTCTAGGAAATGAAAATATTAAATATTTGAATGATTGAATCGGTGGGTGCAGAAACAAAGTAAGTCACAAAAAAATTTAAAATTCGTAATCGATTTAAACTAGCTTAGAAACGCAAGTTATACACTTTTTTCTGTCTCCTGAAAAATTTGAAAATCCGGACTTACGTTGTTTCTGCACTCACCGATACAATTATATAATCAATAACTTGCTCAAGTAATAAGGCAAAGTACGAGGGAACCTTAGAATCTAGAATTAAGACACTCCGTTCTCCTAAGATTTCCGATACCCACTTACCACCGTATTGAGGCATTGCGTGCTGAGTGGCGGAAACTCAACGGAGCGCTTTGCCTTGTCACCAAATCCAGGAAATGAAAAATTCCATTTCCTGGAGTGGGAATCGAACCCACAACCTATCGCGTTTTCAGGCACGCTTGTGCCTCTGCGCCTCTGATCACTATTTCTTTCATGATAAATTGGTAAAGAACAGAAAATATCTTATTATTTATTAGTAATTTAGCCTAAATTGCTATACTTCACCCACATTTCATACATGACCTAATTCGAAATCAACAAAAAAGTTAGCCGAAATAGAAAATACGTTACATATTCTCGTTACATGTTATATCATAAAAGTTTATCTTATAATACTTTTTTTCCTCATAAAATATAATTTCTATTGAAAAAAAAAGGAGATTAAAAAAAAATATTTTTTTTTAAATTCATTATGGATAATTTTAGTAGTCGTATTTGTAGTTACATACATACATAGCTTCACGCTGTCTCCTACATATAGCAGGATAGGCAGAGGAAACCTAGTGCTAAGACACTCCATTTCCCACTTTCCGCTGAATTGAGGCATTGCGTTCTGAGTAGCGGAACTCAACGCCGCGCTTTGCCTTGTTACCAAACCCAGGAAATGAAAAATTCCATTTCCTGGAGTGGGAATCGAACTTAAAACCTGTCGCGTTTACAGTCGCACGCTAGTGCCTCTGCGCCACAACAAGCGTTTTATGTAGAAGTTTAGTTTTATATAAAGATTTGAGTGGTTGAAGCATCGGAACACATTATCCTCTTTTACGTCACAATCGGTTAAAAAATCTTTAAGTTTTCTGTTCTAGCAATATAAATAAAGATATCTCACAATTCTTTATGAATCATATAATAATAAAGTAACAAATAAAACATACTTAGCTATATTAACATTTCGATGATAACAAAAATAAATACTTCTAACAATAGTAAATTTGCTATAAAGATATTAAGTGAGACATCGAAATGTATTATTTCTTATGTTTTCATATATTTTTGTTCGAAATAACAAAAAAAATATATTTGAATCACTTGTATGAGCAAACGAGAACTCGTGTAAGTCCAAAAATAAGCAAGGCAATTCTAATTCTATTGTAATTTTTTTCAGCTTCACGCTATTACTCCTCATATGAGGGTAGTCAGGGTGAATCTAGTGTTAAGACACTCCGATCACTGTTTTCCGTCTGACTTTGACATATTGGGGGTCAAGTGGCGAAAATTAACTCCGCCTTTGTCTTGCCAGAAAACGTTAAAATAATTTAAATAATCATTCCCTTGAGTGAGAATCGAACCCACAATCTATGGCACTTACTGTCAAACCCTGCCCCACTATGCCACATTGGCATCTATTATATTGAAATGCGTGTTTAATACATACAGATGAATAAACTTCCTTTCCTGGCGCAGTGGGAGTGTGCCTGACAGTAAACGCGATTGGTTGTGGGTTCGATTTCCGCTTGGAATCATGTTTATATTTAAATTATTTTTATGCCTCACTCTGGTAAGATTGAACGCGGCGTTTAGTTCCGCCAATCAACAGACGACGACGGCATTTTTAAATATATATAAATTATTTTCATTTCTCCGCTCCACTAAACACGCAGTCTCCAAAATGTGTCAAAAAAAAAATAAGTGTCTTTAAACTTAATCATGACATCATGTGAAGTTTTAACATCACGCTGTATCTCGTTTATAGCAGGGTAGGCAGAGGGAACCTGAGAACCTAATGTTTTTCCGCACTTTCCGCCAAATTGAGGCATTGCAAGCTGAGTGGTGGACTCAACGCCGCCCTTTGCCTTGTTACCAAACCCAGGAAATGAAAACACTAAACTTTTACATTTTCTGTAATGGGGAATCGAACCTACAACTTATCCCGTTTATAGTCGCATGCTTGTGCCACTGCGCCACGATAGGCGTCATGAAGTTTTACTTTATACTTAAACCACGAGTTGTAAGCAGATAAAATTACTTTCTCCACTTTCCGCCTAAATTCAAGACACTACATGTTTGCGGAACTCAACGCCGCGCTTTCACAGCCATAACATAGAAAACATAACATTCTATTAACATATAAACATAAAACATGAACAACAATCGTTTAATTCAAAGAATAATTTTGAACATATGTCGTGTCGTGTAATAATCTCTACATGCGTTACTGTGGGTACAAATTACTGAATTACAAACATAATTACAACGATTACGCGGAATTTGTTGAATAACTTTAAAGTATTTATATATTTTTGAACTTTTTTTAATTTTATAGATTTAACTTGTTGCATGGTGGCGTTTAACACCGCTGTATGTATTTTAGAGTGTATTTTAGACTTATTGTGGTAATTGAACCCACAATTCGAATTTGACACTGTGAGTTGAATAGCGGAATTTAACGCCGCGGATTGTCAATAGGTGAGTAATGAAATTAATTTAATTTTAGTAACTCTATCGGGTTATTGAAATTGTTACCAAACGTTACATTTAAAATGCTCAAATTGATATTTTATTTTACCTTTATGTTTCATCCCGCAAAGCCAGTAAGGTAGATAGAACCTAGTGTCAAGACACTCCTCCTCCGCTTTTCGCCTAAATACACATTGCTTGAAAATTACACATTGCTTGTTGAATGGTTGGTGATTTATCTTTATGTGGGGAACGAAATTGTTGGGAGAGAATGGAGTCTCCTAACACTAGGTTCTCTGGTTCCCTCTGCCTACCTTGCTATATGCGGGATACAGCGTGAAGTTAAAAAAAGAAGAAAAGAGAACCAAGTGTTAAGACACTCCGTTCTCTTTTTAACATTCTCGTTTAAATACAATTAAATGTAATAATTTTATCCAATGAGAATCGAACCCACAACCATTCACAGTTACGCTGTTCCACTCCACATTTACCTTTATTACTATTTATAGATATAGATGTACTTAAATATCTCTTCAGTTTCCGCATTCAAAGGCTGTCACCGTTTAGGCACTCTAAATCTACTGTCCATCCATCTGTCACAGTCTATATTTGCTACTGGACATTTGGAAAGCGGTTGAACCGATTTGGATAAGATTTGGGACATTTTAAGTTAAAATTTAAGAATACTTTTTATTTGGTATTTTTATTTGGTATTTGAGTGTTTATTGTTACTTTTGTCCTCGTTATAGCGTTAACAACACGTTGTCTTTAGCAGTGTATATGTCACTTTATATAAATATGGATGTCAAACCATGGTAGTGTGTGCAACATTTATTTTGTTACTTTTTATGCATTATTTTAAAAAAAGTTATCATTCTGCACGCCTTCTCTATATAAACTATAAATGAGCCAAGTTTCACGCTCCTCCGTCCACGTGATTTTCGTAAAAAGGGTTTACAACATTTTTGCTTCACGTATTTATATATAGATGAATTTAATGTTATTAGGAAACAAAAATTGATTTTTGGTTTTACGATTTCCGCCCGAAATCGACTTTAAAGAAATGGAGGAGGTACTTAATTCATATTTTCTTACTGGATGAACCAATTTTGATAATTCCATTTTTATATAATAGATAGTGCTTTTGAAGTTATTGAAAGTTGACGTTTAAATTTAGTTAAGATTTGGCGCAACTCGCCAGATTTTTGAGTTATTCGTAATAATTTTAAGTTTTAGTGGATGTTATTTTAAAATTCTTTTTTTAAAAACTTTAATTATTATAACACATATACAAAAGTCGAATTGAGAACCTCTTCCTATTTTGGACTTCAGTTCAAAATATATCGAAATCAGTTTTATAACCAGAAGTTTTTGGAGTTATTTTTTTTAGCTTCACGCTGTATCCCGCATATAGCAGAGTAGGTTGAAGGAAGCTAGTGTTAAGGCACTCCGTTCCCCACTTTCCGCCGAATTGAGGAATTGCGTGCTGAATGACGGAACTCAACGCCGCGCTTTGCCTTGTTTGTAACAAACTTTTAATATATTTTTTAATAATATACTACAAAATCATACTATTCATATACACCTACATATAAACACAAAATGATGTATGTAACGTCGAAGCTAAGTGAAGATACATGTTTTGCAAATAAAAGATCTATTATACTGTAATACTTTATGAAGTGCCGGCTACTGCTACGTGTTATACTCGTATATCAGAGGAATAGAAAATAGAATATGATTTTCTCGTTTGTTCACTTTTCGTATAAAAAATGAATATATTTCATGATGGACGAAGAGTGGAGAACGGAGTGTCTTAAAATGTTCTCTCTGTTTACAGCAAGTGTACGTGGTAAATACGTAAATATAAAAAAAAGACTCCTGTTTTGGCGCAGAGGCACAAGCGTGCAACTGTAAACGCGACAGGTTGTGGGTTCGATTCCCACTCCAGGAATGGAATTATTCATTTTCTAGGTTTGGGAATAAGGCAAAGCACGGCGTTGAGTTTTGCCACTCAGCACGCAATGCCTCAATTCGGTGGAAAGTGGGGAACGGAGTGTCTTAAAACTAGGTCCCCTCTGCCTACCCTGCTATATGCGGAATACAGCGTGAAGTATGTATGTATTTAAAAAAATATCTTATAATAATATGGCTATCATGGCGCAATTAGTATAAGACTAACTGAAAGAGATTTTTGTGGATTCACATGTGATGTTCATGGAAAACGTTTCTTCGGATGGACGATGAAACCTAGAAAAGACTGAAAAATTCCGAGCATGACATACCAGGAATAGACCAACTGAAAGAATATTCAGAATTAGACCAGGTCTGGGTTGGGTGTATACGAGGTCTAGGCTATGTTAGATTAGGATAGATCTACGTTCGGGTGTAGCGCCCTACATGATGACGATGTGTTCCTGAAACTTGACAACGCTAACGATTATTATTTTTTTTTTTTTCAACTTCACGCTGTATCCCGCATATAGTGGGGTAGGCAGAGGGAACCAAAGAACCTAGTATTAAGACACTCCGTTCTTTACGTAACTGAACGTAATTGTTGTAATTACGTTCCTCACTTTCCGCCGAATTGAGGCATTGCGTTTTGAGTGGCGGAACTCAACGCCGCGCTTTGCCTTGTTACCAAACCCAAGAAATGAAAATACTAAATTTTACATTCCCTGAAGTGGGAATCGAACTTGTCGCGTTTACAGTCGCACGCTTTGAAGCTCTGCGCCACGACAGGCAAAGTTATAACAAGTACCAATTATTTTAATAATATCTCTTAAAAACCTGAAACTATAGTATAATACAGTTTTTTAATGGCTTTCTGTTCAAATAAAATACCATACGATGCACTAGTTTTTTACCAAACAAAGAAAAGTTTTAGAATATAGGAATTTACGGCAGGCTCTACTTTGCTGTTTAGTGTTAGATCTTGTCTTTTTAACCAACAGACAGGTTTTCCGAATAGTTTTCAATTATTGCTTTTCACAATTATAGCAACGGAAGGGAAAAATGCTGCACTTTAGGTGGTAGAGGTTCAACTCCTCCGACTGGGCTCCTTCGCGACCACTATGTCAAAGACGAACCGCCAACATCTAATGATGGTCTCCGGGTTCGGGATGGGCATGTGTTGCCAGATTTTCCCTTTCCCCACCCATATCCTTCCCAAAATGGGTGGTTCCTGATAGTGACTCACTACATTGTCTCCTTCCATCAGTATCCTCTAGGCAGTAACGCATCTACAACATCTCCCCGGTGCTGTAGATGTCTATGGGCGAAGGTAAACCACTCTACCATCAGGTGGTCCTTCTGTCTGTTTGCCGTCCGTTGTCAATAAAAAAAAAAAAAATAAAAAAAAAAAAATACCTCTTTACAAAATTAAATATTCTTATGAGAAAAAATTACAAATAAACTACTTCAAATTTTGACAGCATATATTTTCCTATCGGGAAATGGCTCAGAAGCGAAGTTTTAGTTTCCTCGCTAGTGTCACAAACCATCTATGTGCCAAATTCCCCTTTCACGATCGATTGAAGACTTGAGGCGTGAAGTCGTACAATTTAGAATATGTACGTACATACGTTGTATGTGTAATATGAGCAAAAATATTTTCGTGGAAAGCAGTGTTAGTTTTTATAAATATTAGTCAAATTCTTTATGGGGCTTACAAAAAAGTTACTTGATGACTTATTTTTGAAGTTTTTAAGTGCTAATCACACACTTAGGAAACGAAACGAAGCGGGCGCGTGTTTTAGAACGCATGGCTTAGTGGTCAGAGCGCTTGGACGGTTTCCAAGAGGGACGGGTTCGAGTCCCGCTGCGTTCAAATTTTTATACGTTTTCTAAATATGGTTTTTAAAGGTGGACTTATTTCTAACAGAGATGTGTTCCAGTAAACTGTGAACCTTCAGATGAATGAGGAAGTCACAAGTGGGTTTAAGTAGAAAAAGAAAAAAAAGAACGAACAGTAATACAAAAATAGACATGTATAATATATAAAAAAAATTAAGAGTGTCGTGGCACAGTGTCACTAACATGCGACTGTAAAACGTGACAGACTGTGGGTTCTATTCCCACTCCAGGAAATATACATATTAAATAACATTCAGTATTTACATTTCTTCGCATTGGTAATAAGTCAAAGCGCGGCGTTAACTTCCGCCACTCAGCACGCAATGCCTCAATTAGGCGTATTTTAAGAGAACGGAGTGTCTTAACACTAGGTTCTCAGATTCCCTCTGTCTACTTTGCTAAGAGCGGGATACAGCTTGCTAAAATAGTAACCCACTAACGAAATTAAAATTAATTATGCTCTTCTATTAATATTTGAGTGAAAACTAGAAAATCAGACGAAATCATAATTTTAGCGTATTTCACTTTATTAAAAGTGCTTCTTTAATTTGCATAATCTGCATTCATTTCTTTGAAGTTCTTGGCTGAAAGTACGTTGCTCAACTCTTTATTAACCTCGGCATTTCAAAAACAACTGACATAACCGCTTTAAATAGAAAAGAAAATGCCGAAATTTAGTTTTGCTTGTAGTTTAGTGGCTTGTCGTGGCGCAGAGGCATAAGCGTGCGACTGTAAACGCGACAGGTTGTGGGTTTGATTCCCACTCCAGGAAATGTAAAATTTAGTGTTGTCATTTCTTGGGTTTGGTAACAAGGCAAAGCGCGGCGGTAAGTTCCGCCACTCAACACGCAATGCCTAAATTCGGCGGAAAGTGGGGAACGTATTTTTTGAAAGAAAATGGAGTGTTTTAACACTAGGTTCTCTGGTTCCCTCTGCCTACCCTGCTATATGCGGGATACAGCGTGAAGTTAAAAAAAAATATATAAATGTGAATGTAAATTTGTTTGTTAGGTTTTCACGCCAAAATTACTTAAGTGATTATCATGAAACTTTGTACCCAAATTTTTATGGATATTAAAAAGGACGTAGGATACTTTTTAATAAAAAAATGTTTGTTAAAACGTTTGAAAATCTAGCTACTTCAAAGCCTTCAAATTAACGTCGCCATTGAAACGCAAGCGACGCCAGCTACCCAGCTAGTTATTTCCATGTCTAATTCCAGTAAGACAAAGCGTGGAGTTAAGTTCCGCCACTCAACACGCAATTCCACGATTTCGGGATGATAGTGGCACACGGAGTGTCTTAACACTAGGTTCTTTTTATGTCTATCAATCGGCGTTTTTTCTTTAGGCAAAGCGATACATGGAGCTAATAAATCTTTTAAACTTTAAATTAATATCTTGGGGTATATAAAGGAGCACTAAGAAAAGATTTCATGAAATTCCTACGAAAACGAAAAAAAAAACGTTCACTTCCCGCTTTATCCCGCATAATAGGGTAGTCAGGTCTCACTTCTCACCTCTTTTAAAGATTTTATAATCCAGGCAAGTGAAATCGCAGGATACAATTAGTGTTCGATAAACTAGTATGTGGTAATAGAACTCAATAGCTTCTCAGTACTCAAAATCTATACTCTCTAAGAACAACTTTGGCTAGCCTATAAGAGCTTTAATATAGCTTATATTAGTTTGTGTAAGTAACGGCTAAGTAATAACTCTTCAGTATGAATTTTCTTTAAAATTTATTAACAGACTTCAAAGAAAGAGGTTTTCTGGCGGACTGTATTTTTTATATGTATGCTCATAACTTTTTTACGGGTGAACCAATTTTTGGTTGGTAGGCAGACAATTTTTGGTGAATAAATTCACCAAAAACTGTCTGCCTGAATGTAATCGATTTTCTCAAAATCTACCGCACTACAGATTTTCGTATGATAAGAAAAAAAAAAAGAAAATATATAAAATTTTTTTTTTTTTTTTTAATAGAAATTTTTCTAAAAGATAGAACAATTCTCGAGGAACGTTTAGCTTAATATTGTTATATATGTACTACGCTTTTACATAAATTGACTAAAATATAACCATTATTGCGAGCGAAGTCGCGGACAAAGCTAGTACTATCGTAAAGTTATCATAAAGAAACATTTAAAACTCGCACAGAACTTGGTAAACAGTTTCCTCAAAGTTGTTCCCGTTTACAATTGAACTCACAACTATTTCCATATTACGATTAATTCAAAATTTTAACTTATTTAGAGAAACTTCAGCGAGTGGAGCGTGTAAGTTCATTTTAAACTTCATTCGATAGTAACAAGCGAATAACTGTTACATTTCTTACGCAAATGTGTAATAGTTATGAATTTACAAATGCCTTCGTAGTTCGCGAAGTTTAGTTAAGGCACGTATATATAAATAAGGAATTTGTATTAAATTAGGTTATTGCTTAATATCATCTTTTTTTTTTTTAATGGATAACGGATGGCAAACGAGCAAAAGGACCACCTGATGGTAAGTGGCTACCTTTGCCCATGACCATCTACAACACCAGAGATGTTCTAGATGCGTTGCCAACCTAGAGGATACAGATAGAAGGGGAGGACAATGTAGTAGTCCGCTATCGGAACTACCAGATTTTGGGGAAAGGATAGGTGGGAAAGAGGAAAGCCTGGCTTACATGCCATCGAACCGGAACACATCATAAGATATTAATATCATCTTTTCATGTAGCAAAAATATTACGCTGTACCCACTCCAAATGAAAATATTCTATATTGAATAGTTTCAATTCCCCGCTCTAGTAACGAGGCAAAGCGCGGCGTTGAGTTCCACCACTCAGCACGTGACTCAGCGAACCGGACAGTGCTCAGTGGAAAGGCCCACTAGGTGGACCGACGATCTGATCAGGATCACCGGAAGCCACTGTATGTGGGTGGCGCAAGACCTTGGGGAAGGTCTATGTCCAGAAGTAGGCTAGCTCAGGACACAATGCTTCAATTGGGTGGAAAGTGGGAAACTGAAATCTTGATAGAATCGAGTGTCTTAACACTAAGTTCTCAGCTTCACTCTGCCTATCTTGCTATGTGCGTGATACATCATCATCAGTGGCCGTACAGCCCTGCGTGATACAGCGTGAAGTTAAAAAAAAAGCGAAAATAGTATATGAAATAGTAGACTAACTAGCACAACGGAGTATGTGGAATATTCATACGTATCCAACATGAGAGTCCAATCAGCTTGTTCAAAAAATGAGTAAGGCTCGTTTAAAAAACCTACCTAACACCTGTCGTGGTGCAGAGGCACAAGCGTGCGACTGTAAACGCGACAGGTTGTGGGTTCGATTCCCACTCCAGGAAAGGAATGGTGTTTAAGACAATAACTTTGTATATATCTAAATTTTTACATAGCACTAGGAATTATTTGTTTTACAATTACATTATCATAGTAGAAAATTCTATATTAGGACACTCTTTTTTCCATTTTCCACCTACGTTCATATATAACGCGTGTTTAATGTAACACGGCGATAACAGTTAAAGATGTTTCACATTAAATTCATTTCTAGAAGAAATATCAACAAGGTAACTTATACCAATACGTTATTCAATTATAACCCTTATCACAAAGCTATAAAGATTAAAATCGTATCATAAGATGCTTAGGCACGTTAGAAACTCTACCAGACCCAGTACCTCTTAACTTAAAAGTGTTTTTAAGTTTTAGAGTTTGAAAATTTTTACACCCAACAGGAAATAGGTTTTTACAGTTTACAATTGACACCGGAAGTGAATTGGTATTTATTTACTTTTTGTTTTTTGTTCTGACTCTACTTTATATATATATATATATATATATATATAAATATTATACAGTTTTACTTTTTGTCATATAGTAGGGTCATTCAGAGAGTCTAGTGTCAAGACACTCCGTTTTTTACTTTCCGGTTGAATTTAGAACATTGCGAGTTGAGTAAAAACTCAAAGTATAATAATAATAAGAATGATAATAAGTTAAATATGATCATTTCTCCGACTGTAAATTCGACTTATAACCATATTGACAGATTTATATTTATATATATATAGTTATTGTTTCAATTTTACGCCACTTTCATTGGACATTGTCTTATTGGCAGAACTCAAAGCAAAATTAAGAAAATAAAAAAAAAATTAAATATGATCATTCCTGTGAGTGAAAATCGAACCCACAGCCTTTCATGTTTACAGTCAGACGATCTGACTCAAATATATAATTTATATAAGCAATATATTTAATGTTCACTGTACTTTTATATATACTTTATTTTTACTACAAAACGTAAAACCCCGTTTTTCACGTACCCGCAATTTCAGGAAATCCTCTCTTAGTACTCCGCTACGTTCTCCAAGGCACATATATAATACATGCCATATTTCAGACGTCTACGAATATGTACAATTTCAAGCAAGCCAAAAATATTAAAATAATTAAATATTTAAAAGTACAGAAACTACTAGTTAAAAATTGTACTTAAAATAATTGCCCTGAAAGGGTATCATCTTCGACTTATCAAATTCTAATAATTTATATTATTTGACGGCTGTCGTGGCGCAGAGGCACAAACAAGTGTGCGTGTTGTGGGTTCGATTCCCACTCCAGGAAATGGATTTTTTTAATTGCCTGGGTTTGGTAACAAGGCAAAAGCGCGACGTTGAGTTCCGCCACTCAGCACGCATACCTCAATTTGGCGGAAAGTAAGGAACAGAGTGTCTTAACACTAGGTTCCCTCTGACTACCCTGCTATATGCGGGATACAGCGTGAAGCTATGTATATAATAATCTATACATATACATATATGAAATTGGAGTGTCTGTTTGTAATACTAAAATAACTTTTTTTTAGTAGTAAAAAAAAGTTACTTATATGTACCATAGATATATTCATGTGCATGTAGATTCACATGAATATATCTATGGTACATATACCCAAATTGCATTTTTTACATCTTTTGCTTTGTTCTTGTTTATTTGTTCTGGCTAATCTTTGAAATGGCTGGACCGATTTTGACGACTTTGTCAGTGACAGTAGACAAGTAGCTGATGTAAAAAGGAGTAACGTACGCTACTTTTGCTTTAGAAAAATAATATTTATAATTTAACAGAATATAACTTTTTTAAATTCCATGCGGACGAAATCGCGGGCAAAGCTAGTATAGTATAACTATATAAATTGGTCGTGGGACAGCACTTGATTGTAAACGCGAGTGATTGTGGGTTCGATTCTCACTTTGCAGAATGCTTAATATATTTTCATTATCCCACTCTACGCGGCGTTGAGTTCCGCTGCTTAAAGCATAATATCTTGATCGGAAAAAAAATTGAGAACGGAGTGACTTAACATTAATCTCTCTGTCTACCTCAACATATGAGGAAAAGCGAGGAGCTAAAGGAAAATATATATATATTCCATTCCATTACTTACCATCATTTCATAATTTTAATGGAATTCTAAAACATGAGCTTTCAGTTACATGTCCAATGCAGCGTCGCGTCGCACGTAAAAGATTTAAATCTACACGTGATGTCAACTTCAACGTAGAACATCTACGTACATACGTAGGAGTTACTTCTATATATTACTACATATCTAGTAGTATGTAGTAGAACTTACGTAGATCATATGTTCTGGAATGATATTTTAATAATTGTTAATCTTTCTCTTTTGGTTAGTTTTTTTTTAATTGGGAATTAAAAGTAGAGTTGCGTCAGTCTAGACGGAATGTTTCAATTTAGGAAAGCGGAGAACGAAATATCGTGAGTGTATTTTCTCTGCGACTAATCTGCTAAGCGTGAAGCTATAAATAGTTATTTTTTTTATATTCACACAGTGTCCCGCATATAGCAGGGTAGGCAGCGGGAACCTGAGAACCTAGTGTTAAGACACTCCGTTCCCCACTTTCCGCCGAATTGAGGCGGGATTGCGTGCTCACTCAACGCCGCGTTTGTTAACAAACCAATCAAATGAAAATACTAATCTTTTTTACATTTCCTGGAGTAGGATTCGAACCTATAATGCCTCGTTTACAGTCGTGCGCTTGTGCCTCTGCGCCGCGACAGGCGGCTATAAATAAATAAAAAAAATAAAAGCTACAGAGTTCCGCCACTCTACATAATATTTCAAATGTTTCAATTTTGGTCGAAAAGCGGAAAATAGAGTTTCTTAATACAAGGTAAAAAAAATAAAGAAACTAGCCATTTTTTACCTTAAATCATTAAAAATTTAACAATTTTATTACAAACAAAACCATAATACAAAACTAGTATACAAAATAAAATATTATAAATCGAATCACAGAATAACCCATTCATATAAGGAAACACAATGTAAATTAAACATGTTCATATACTGGATAAAAGTACAATTCCTTCGCGTATGTATTTTTTACGAGCGCCCATAATTTATGAATAAGAGCATTTCTATATTTATATGGAAAAAAACATTTTTTTGTGCTTTTTTGTTGAAAGCGTTTGGCGACACTTGCTTCATACAGGATAAGATCAGATACAGCTTTTAGATTTAATGTTATATACATATATTATAAATAGAATAAAATAACGCCTAACGCCTGTTGTGGGTTCGATTCCCACTCCAGGAAATGTTAATCTTTTCATTTCCTGGGTTTGGTAACAAGGCAAAATGCAGCGTTGAGTTGCGCCACTCAGCACGCAATGCCTCAATTCGGCGGAAAATGGGGAACAGAATTGTTGCAAGAGAACGGAGTGTCTTGTCTAGGTTCTCAGGTTCCCTCAGCCTACCCTGTGATATGCGAGATAATGCGTTAAAAGTTAAAAAAATAAATAAATAATTTAGACCAATCACAGCATTGAGTTACGGCAATGCATCTCAATTTTGGGTGAAAAGAGGAGAGAAAAGCTGAGTGTCTTGACACTAGGTTCTCTATGACTATCTTAGCTTCACGCTGTATCCCGAATATAGCAGGGTAAGCAGAGAGAACCTGAGAACCTAGTGTTAAGACACCGTTCTGTTCCCCTCTTTTCGCCGGATTGAGGCATTGCGTGCTGAGTAGCGGAACTCAACGCCGCGCTTTGCCTTGTTAGACGCAGGAAATGAAAATACTAAATACTACACTCTATGACTATGCTGCTACTAATATACAAGATGAATCGTGGCGCTGAAAAAAAATACTTAATGTCTTATTATGAAATATTATAGCTGTAAGAGATGGATGGAGAACCATGTATACTTTAAATTTGTCAAAATGCGTTCTCTATCCGCATAATTTTTATACAAAGAGGTCGAAAAATTATCCTACATACATATATACGTAGCTTAACGCTGTATCCCGCATATAGCAGGGTAGGCAGAGGGAACCTAGTGTACCACCACTTAACAAGCAAAGCCTTGAATTGAAAGTGGACAAGTGGTTTACCGGAAAAAGTATGAAACTACAACAATATTTATAAACCATTTTTTAAATATAATAAGAAGATACCATAAATAGACTCGTGTTTCTCAAATAATATATTAGAGTACAAAAAATCACGTTTTTCTAATAAAGCTCTTTGTAGAGTCAACAGAAGAGATTAAAATATTGCTATTGTTTGAAATATAGGTATATCTATATATGAATACGTGAAGGATGAATTTATGCCAGTCGTGGCACAGAGGCACAAGCGTGCAACTGTAAATGCGACAGGTTTTGAGTTCGATTCCCACTCCAGAAAATGGAATTTTTCATTTCCTGGGTTCGGTAACAAGGGAAAAAATTTGGCGGAAAGTGGGGAACGTAGTGTCTTAACACTAGGTTCCCTCTGCCTACCCTGCTATATACGGGATACAGCGTGGGAATCGAACCCAAAACCTGTCGCGTTTACAGTCACACGTTTGTGCCTCTATGCCACGAATAATCACTAAACATATTGTCTATTTTCATATAGATTGTAAAGCGAGAAGCGAAAAGCTAAAAGATTTTACTACAAGATTTTACAGCTGCTATTAGTTTTTGAAGTGGCTGTAATATGAAACATACTTATGTATATAAATAAAAAAACACACCTGAGTCCCTATATTTCGCGAACCCTTCCACCATCAACACACCTTTAAAGCGAGTTATACATTTAACTCTATATTTTATAAGAGTAAAACTGAGTAACTAAATGAGAAGAAAGCTGCAAAATGCTTTAAGGCTCTCTAAGACGAATTGGATGTTTAAGAATTTATAATATTCTTGTTTGGTGGTAGGAGGTTCGTCCTCCGTCTGGCTCGCGACCACTATCATGTCAAAGACGAACCGCCAAATATCTTATGATGTGTTCCGGTTCGATGGCAAGTAAGCCAGGTTTTCCCCTTTCCCACCCATCCTTTCCCCAAAATGTGGTGGTTCCGATAGCGGACTACTACATTATCCTCCCTTTCCATCTGTATCCTCTAGATTGGCAACGCATCTAGTACATCTCTTGTGTTGTAGATGTTCAT
>JAKGSA010001039.1:32099-102125 GCA_033558755.1 Philaethria dido | reverse complement strand
AAAAAAAAAAAAAAAAGAATATTTATAAATCTTGCTCTAGTAAATCTCGTGTTTTACTGAAATTTTCCATAAAACCATTTATTTGTAGAAATTTTCAAGGTTTGAAGCTATGTTAAGTTTTGTTACTATAGTAAATTCATTTTTATAGGTTTTTTATTTTGACGTTTTATGACGTCACTTCGAGGCCATCGTGTTGTGGAAGGTATGACTGGAAACGCGATGATTGTAATTAAATTATTTTTATGAATTCATATTATTTTCATTTCTCTGCTCTGGTAAGATAAAAAGTAGCATTACACAACATGACAAGCGTTTAAAATATTAAAGAAAATCAAAATCGAAAAACATCATCAAAATCTCTCTATCTCTACAAAACCAAAGTTAAATGGAAAAACGAGTGACTAACAAATGAAAAACTGCAACAGTTGTGTATTTTTATGTATTCTATCCTTTTTTGTCATAACGATTGTCCCAGTTTAGTGACATCGAGTATCGAGTATCGAGTATTTCGCTTGCAATTGTATAATATCTTCATTTTCAAACCAAGCTAACAATTCAATATAATATACAATATTTTGTACTATTAGTACTTCCGAGAGCTTTATTGTGACTGTCGCTTCTGTATTTAACGAAAGAAATTCCTTGAAGTCAATTTCATTTCTTGTGGAACTACTACTTATTAGACTCTTTATTTAAATTGTTTTATTTTTTTTAGCTTTACTAACTGGCATAGTAAAGTAAACACAAAAAGAGACTCCGTTCTTTTATTATTGTTGAAATTTGAGATAATGTGTGTTGAGTGGTGGAACTTAACGCTGCGCTTGGCTTCGCAAAACAGGAAAACATACATAGAGAAATTGAACTATAGATAGACAAAACTTTTTTTTATGCGGGAAAAAGCGCATCACTGTAGTAGAAATAAAGGTAAGGCCATCGTGGATCAGTCGAGCAGCGTCTGACTGTAGACATGGTTGTGGGTTCAATCTCCTCAAGGAAAGAATAGAAGAAAATAATATTTAAATTATTTTTTAGTTCTATTACATACATACATAGCTTCACGCTGTATCCCGCATATAGCAGGGTAGGCAGAGGGTACCTAGTGTTAAGACACTCCGAATTGAGGCATTGCGTGCTGAGTGGTGCAGCTCAAAGCCGCGCTTTGCCTTGTTACCAAACCCAGGAAATGAAAAGTTCCATTTCCTGGTGTGGGGATCGAACCCAAACCTGTCGCATTTACAGTGGTACGCTTACGCCTCTGCGCCACGACAGGCGCTAACAGGTAAATATAAATAATTTAAATTTAATTATTTACCTGAGAGGGAATTGAATCCACTACCCATTATGTTTACAGTTAGACGCTGTCCCACTGCACCACGATATTCGCGACGCCAAAATATACACCATTAATCCGGTTAAAAGTTTCATTGAAAATTAATATGATATTTTTTTAATTCTTAAAAACATACATGTAAAGACTATAATATTATAATGTTGCTGAAAAATCATAACAATATGTTACTAAATTTCACTATAAATTTGGTAAAAGATAGTTGCTGAAATAATGCCTGAAAGCTGAAATTGAGAACAACATGTTAATGAATTAACTTCATAGAAAAATATCCATTCATTTTTTATAGTATATGTTTCATTAATTCGTTATTATTAAAATTAATTAAAAATATTATAAAGCCATTGTGGCGCAAAACAAGCCAAGTCTACAATTCTTGAAGGTAGTGAACGGAGTGTCATTGACACTAGGTTCTATTTGAGTATCCTGCTATGCGGGAGAAAAGATGAACCCAAAAGTCAGTTCTTGGCAATACAATTTTATACAAGACTCTAGAACTAGTGATTTTGTTAGGTGGTAGGAGGTTCGTCCTCCGACTGGCTCTGCCTACCAATTATCATGTCAAAGACAAACTCGCCAAATATCTAATGATGTGTTCCGGTTCGATGGCATGTGCTCTCAGATTTTACCCTTTCCCACCCATCCTTTCCCCAAAATGTGGTGGCTCGGGGTGGACTACTACATTGTCCTTCCATCAGTATCCTCTAGAAACATAACGCATCTATTAAATATCTCTGGTGTTGTAGATGTCTATGAGCGAAGGTAACCACTCACCATCAGGTGGTCCTTCTGCTCGCTTTGCCGTCCGTTATCAATAAAAAAAAAAAAAAAAAAAAAGTGAAATGTAAATATCGTAAGGTTAGGGATATCCGTTCTCTTTTAACATTTCGTTCCCTACTTTTCGTCATTTTCGCGGCTACGATTCTTCTTTGACATTGCACGCCGAGTGTGGCGGAACCTCATCGCCGCACTTTATGAAAATTTATGAAAAATACTAAGTGCATTATTCAATATTTTCATTTCCTGGCGTCGGAATTGAATCCGCAACCTGTCGCGTTAAGTCACACGCTTGTGCCTCTGTGCCGACAGGCACAGACAACTAAAAGTATAGTAGCTGCAATATTAACATACTTATGTCTTCTTTCTTCAGCATTTATCCCTTGGCTAGCCAGGTCTGCCTTCCTACTTCTAACCTAATTTTTTACTTTTGCACGATCTTCTGCATCACGGGTGGTTAGTCCATTGGCTCATAGTAATCCTTGCTTTTTCACGACATCCAGCCATCGCTTCCTTTATGTCCCGGCGGTCTAACTCCAGGGACAGATATATCAAGGCATTTTCTTCCCGACATAGTGTTTCCGGGCACTAAAAGCACGGCTTCATGGTCGATCCAAGTTGTTCCTTGAAATTATCCCGCCATGCTCACTTTGACCTCTAGAAGACTACTGAATGAATGTGCTGAAGTGGTGCGGTCATTCGCGTAACGCCACACATCCATCTCAGCATCTTTCTCATCTCCCCGTGACGCGAAGTTCTGAGTGTGCCGAGACAGCGCCGGCCAACATTCGCTACCGTATAGTGAAGAACAGGTCGGATTATGCACTTGTATATCTTCGTCCCTTGAGCTTGGCGGTATTCCCGTGTCGTGCACCACACCAGTGACTCCACGCCATTTGGCCCAAGTAGCGCATATATCCGGGCTTGACATCGATCGATGCCGGACTCGTGCAAAACGGATCCAAGGTGTACCTGAACTTTTCCGACTTAACGGCTGGTTCAGGACCTATGGGCGGATAGTGCCAGAGTCCGGGCTCCCGCATGTGCCATGTACTCGGTCTCGACACACATTTAGTTTAAGACTGCTGTTCTCGCTGCAATTCTTCCAGAGGTTCACTTTCTGCTCCAGCCTCGTCCGGTCCTTTCGTCACGAGCTGGCTTTGCGTCATCGGCATACATCATCAACCATGGAGGTTGGTCCCGAATAAACCGAGACAGTATCTAAGACTACATTAAACAAAACGGACTAAGCGCCGAGCCTTGGTGAACCCCCTACCGTAATCGGAAAAGGTTTGGTGTCGCCAACAGCAGTCCTAACCATTGAAGCGGAATCACGGTACACATTCTAATTTTTATTAACATACTTTATGTATATATATAAATAACACACCTGAGTCCTATATTTCGCGAATCCTTCCACCATCAACACACCTTTAAAGCGAGTTATACATATTTAACTCCATATTTAGTAAGAATAAAATTGGAAAATTCAAATGAGAAGAAAAAGCTGCGAAATGGTTTAAGCGGCTCTCTAAGACGAATTTCGATGTTTAAGAATTATAAGTAATATTTATACATTCTGGTTTCAGTAAATCTGGTGTTTTAGTGAAATTCTTGCACATAAACCATTTATTTCAGAAATTTTCAAATTTTAAAGTTTTCATTTTTGACTATATTAAGTTTTGTTACCTTAGTAAATTCATTTTTATAGACCTTTTATTGTTACGTATACGGTACATAGATGCCATCGTAGTACTGGAAACGGCGATTATGTGAAACACGATCACTGTGGGTTTAATTGTGAGAAATAGAGTTGTCATATTTACGCATGTCGTGGCACAAGCGTGTGACTGTAAACGCGCGACAGGTTGTAGGTTCGATTCCATGCCAAGAAATGTAATCTTTAGTATTTTTATTTTCTTGGTTTGGTAACAAGGCAAAGCGCGGCGTTGCGTTCCGCAACTCAGCACGCAATATCTCAATTTGGCGGAAAGTGAGGAACGGAAATGTTAAGAGAGAATGGAGTGTCCTAACACTAGGTTCTTAGTTCTCTCTGCCTACCCGGCTATATAACAGGTGAAGCTAAAAAATATATATTATTTTCATTTCCCCGTTCTCGCAAAGTAAAGAGTGGCGTTGAGTTTCGCCACTTAATCGACTGTCCCAAATTCGGGTGGAAAGCTGCGAACGTCTTGACACTTCACTCTCTCTGACTACTCTGCTATACGTGATAAAACGTGAAGCTGCTTTTACAGAATATAATATTGTCTATTGAAAAAAAGATATGATACATAACACAAAATATTAAAAAATCACCTGTATGTATACAAAACGAATTAAAGAAATTTAAATAGGACCATATCACAAACACTATCTATCGTTTAAAAAAAAACATAAAAATTGGTTTAACAAGTAAAAAGTTATGCGGTAACACACAGAAAAGAATACAATCAAATTGGGAACGTCCTCCTTTTTCGAAATCGGTTAAAAATAGAATTCTTCATTGTACAAAATATATAAATTAAAAAGACATATACTTGCATGTGCCATATACAATATGTATTGAAAGACGATCTTATCGCTTCAAGCAATATTAAAGAAAGGATGAATTATATATAGAAAAGGGGTCCAGAATGCACAAAAAATGTTGATAGTTTGTGCGCAAAGAGTGGCGGAACTCAACTCCGCGCCTATATTAAACAGGAAAAAAGCGTGAAGTTATAAAAAAAATATTTTACACAGGAAATAACAGTCAAGCAACGATGCGACCAGTTCAAAAAATATAAAAACGATTTAGGTGATACAACGACTGGTTTTACACTAAAACCTGTAGTCGGGTGCCAATAAAAACACGAAACGTAGGATAAATGTGAACTGTACAGGTTTAGTGTCTGTTGTATGGTGTGGACATGTAACTTATAGTTTCATGTTGATTGTCATGTAATAAATGTATGTGGAATAGAAATAAATATATACAATTTTTTTTTCTTTTTTTGTCTTAGCTTCATGCTGTATCCCACATTATATATAAGAGTGGGTAGGCACAGGGAGCCTGAGTACCTAGTGAGTTATCAAATATACATAGGTATATATATATATATATATATATATATATATATATATTATGAAAGATATAGCATAGCAAAGAGTGTTATATATATATATATATATATATATATATATATGCTATATATATATATATATATATATATATATATATATATATAGAATACATATAAAAAATACAAAAATATATTCTAGACTTGGTGATCATCGTGGCGCATTGGTAGCGCCTGGACTATGGTAATGGTTGCGGATTCAGGTGAATGATTATTTGCTTTTTCTTTTTAATCCTTGCACGCTGTATCCCGCATATAGCAGGGTATGCTGAGGAAACCTAGTGTTAAGACACTCGTTCCTCATTTTCGACGAACCTTTGCGCATTGCGTGCTGAGTGGCAGAACTCAACGCCGCACTTTGCCTTTTGTTACCAAACCCAGGAAATGAAAATATTAAACTTTTACATTTGCTGGAGTAGTAATAAATGTATGTGGAATAGAAATAAATATATACAAAAATATTCTGGGTTTGAAATCATCGTGGCGCAGTGGAAGTGCCTAATCGTAAATGTGATGATTTTGGGTTCAGGGGAATGACTATATTTAAACAAATTTTATTTTTCCACTCTAGTAAGATAAAGCGCGACGTTAAGTTCCGCCACTTACCACAGGCATTGTATAAAGGGTTTCATATACAGACACTATGAAAAATAATAAATTATAATTCAATTAATCAATTTTTGAATATCATGTGCTTTTACTAAACTAAGGTAAGTTAGGTTACGTTGACTTAGCAAGTGTGGTGTAGAGTCTATCACACGACATTGCGGTAAACCAAAACTAGTTCGTACTAGGTGCTCTTCGATTAGGATTCAAAATGTGAGAAATATTTAAGCATCTAAAGCATACCGCCTGTCGTGGCGCAGAGGCACAAGCGTGCGACTGGTAGTAGTAAACGCGATAGGTGGGTTCGATTCCCACTCCAGGAAATGTAACATTTAGTATTTTCATTTCTTGGGCTTGGTAACAAGGCAAAGCGCGGCGTTGAGTGCCGCCACTCAACACGCAATGCCTCAATTTGACGGAAAGTGGGGAACGGAAATGTTGAAAAAGAATAGTTATATGCAGGATACAGGATGAAGTTAAATATATATATATATATATATATATATATACATATATAATGAACATTATTTAAATATGATCGTCTCCTTGAGGAGGAATCAAACCCACAACCCATCGGGTACTCTTGGATAAATAATTGAATTGGATGCTTACATTCGATACTCATTAATTTATTATTATTATTCACCTATATTTATTTTATATATTAAATATATTAATATTCATAATTTTTATATCTCTCTTTTTCCCTCATTTTATATGTAAGAGAGAAGGACGAAAGTCCTTAAAAAATTAAGTAAAATTTCTTATTCAACCCACAAAGTAAAGAGATTTAGTGCAAATTTATACCTTTGCAAAATCAGTAAAATAGGGCTTTAAAATATTTTCGTTATATTATGACCAAATCTATATAGATTTGGTCTAAAGGTCTTAAAAAAATGTCACTTATTCGTTATTCTTATGTAAAAACTATATAAATGTAAAGTCTCATCTAAATCCGTTCAGTAGTTTTTGCATAAAAGAAATTATGTAACAAACATATTTTTATTTTTTAGCTTCACGCTGTATCCCGCATATAGCAGGGTAGGCAGGGGGAACCTAGTGTTAGGACATTCCGTTCCCATTTTTGACCGAATTAAGGCATTGCGTGCTGATTGGCGGAACTCAACGCCGCGTTTTGCTTTGTTACCAACTCAGGAAATTAAAACACTAAACTTTTACGTTTACTGGAGTGGGAATCGAACCAACAACCTGTCGCGTTTACAGTCACACGCTTATGCCTTTACGCTGCGAGAGGCGTTCATAAAAAGTAACCTATATAAAATCTACATTACTGTAAAGTTTCATCTAAATCGGTTCAGTAGTTTTTGGATAAAAGACATGAAGTGACAAGTATACATATATAATACATATTAGTATGAATTTCTCAATCCCAGGTCTTATCCCTTAAAAACGTTATGCAAAATCAAATCATGAAACCTAAAAAACCGACCAAAATTCATTTCGTACAAAACTTTTTGGCAGAGCGTGCTGGATGAAAGTAAGCTATCCGTATACGTCTCCTTTGTAGCCGAAATTCCAAAAGATTAGGTTTTTCTAGCTTTTTCACTTTGAACATACGTGATTGCGATTTGGAAATAACATATTGGATATTTCATTAGAGTTTAATTAAAAATGTGCGTTCATTAAAAACATTTTTAAGTAGATTTACGTTTTTTCTTACATAAAGTCAAAGTCAAATAATTTTATTCCAAATAAGAAGTTACATGCTTCATTTTTTGAACGTCAAATAATTTACCACCGGTTCACTAAATTTAATGCCTCAGACCTGAGAAGAACCGGCGCAGAAAACTCAGCGGGATTTTGTTTTAATTCGTCAATGCTTTACAAATATTTAATAGTGACAGGTACCTTTGAAATAAACTGGAGCGAGCATTTCATTCCCTAGTCGGGTTATCATTTACAAAATCATATACACATAGTGTCAAGACACTCTGTTGTCCGTATGAACTAGTTAGTTGTGTCTACTTCATTGGCCTCTCTTCCCCGAATTGTCATTTTGATGGGACATTGCATGGCGGAGCTCAACGCCGTGCTTTACTTATTAAAGTGGTGAAATTAATAAAATTTAAATATAATCGTTCCTCCACGTGGGAATCAAACCCAGAACCAATCGTCTTAATAGTTAGATACTCTCTCACTACGTTACGTTGACTTCAATGGACGGTTAAAATAGTGTAATTGACATCACATTCAATTTAACAAAAAAGAATATCTACTTTCAATAAAATGCACCAAGAAGAACAATTATTACGAATAACTCAAAAACTACTTGAGTCTTATCTAAATTTAAATAAGACCACATCAAAAGCATTAGCTATAATATAAAGAAAAATCATAAAAATTAGGTCACCCAGTAAAAACTTGCACGGTAACACATAAAAAAACAGCAATATTAAAAACCTACCTTTTATTTTAAAATCATTTAAAAATATCAATAATTAAATAGCACTTTAAATAACTATAAAGGTATTTATACATAAGAACAGTCTAACAATGTGGACTGTTTCAGGCAATACTGCCTCACTTCCTATTCTCGACCTAACAGTTAAGTGGAAGCCTCTTAAGATGTTAGTCGAGGCTTCTGGCTATCGAGTCGTTAACTGAAAAGACTGATGCAATTGGTAGAGCTTAGCTGTCTTTAAACTATATAAATGATAATATATATTAAATGTTTGAGTATTTTTTTATTTTTTTACATTTTTTCGGTTATAACAGAGTAGGCAAAGATAATCTAGTGTCGAATCACTCCGTTCTCTATTTTCAAGTTACTTAAGTAACGAAACTCAGTATTGTTTGTTTTATTAGAGCAGAGGAATGAAAATAGTTTAAATATATTAATTCCCTTGAGTGGACATGGAACCTACCTACCTTGCTTATATTCAGACCAGACTCTGCGCCACTATATTTATAGTAAATTTTAGCAAAAAAAGAAAATCAACTTCAAAGAAAATACACCAAAAAGTACAATTATTACGAATAACTCAAAAACCACTTATCAGATCTCGATGGGATCACATCAGAAGCACTAGCTATCATATAAAACAAGAATCATCAAAATTGTTTCATCCAGTAAAAAAATATGTGATAATACACTTTCTTATTATAACTAAATTCAACCTTATAATTTAAAAGCAACTGGCCAGAGCTCTTTATTTTGTTTAGCAGAGAAATAAAAATAGTCAATATATTATGATTCGCTTAAGCGGGAATTGAATCTACTACCGTCGTGTTTATAGTCAGATCGTTATTCTGTGCCACGATGGCTTCCATATATGTATAAGTTACATATATATGAAAAAGTTACATGAAAAAGAAAAGGGACTGCCCATAAAATACACCAAGAGGTACAGTTATTACGAATAACTCAAAAACTACTGGTCAGATCTTAATTAAATTTAAATGAATCAGAAGTACTAGCTATCATAATAATTGGTTCACCAAAAATAGAAATAATAAAAAGGTTTGCGGTAAGACACTTTCTTTATCATTTTCTTTGAAGTCGGCTAAAAATACTTACCAAATTCATCCATACAGCACTAGTCCCTTCACTACAAAGTACGTGTTAACTCACTGAAACTGAAAACTACTGTAAAAATATAGATAACCTTATAATATAAAAGCAACCGGCCAGAGCTCCTAACTAAATGCAAATTCGCCTCAGAATGGATTGTTAAAAATTTTCCGCAAACTAAATAAGGTTTTTTTTCGTAACTGAGCTCCTGAAACCAGATGTTGGAATTTTTTTTCTTTCACATACCATATTAGTTTTTTTAAACCCAAAGTGTTATTTTAGTATATTTTTATAAATTTCATATAGAAAACTTTTAATAAAGTTTTACTATGAACTTAATATATGACTTCATCCCAACATATTTGATTTTTTTGTATCCGTTCAGGGTTCGGATACTTGGGGTGATATTTATATACTCGTACACTGTGCAATATAAAAAAAGGAAAATGAAAAACGGAGTATTTTTACACTAGGTTCTTTTTGCTAGCTATACTATGCGGGAATCTTTTTTTCATCTGGATAGACTAAGTGCGGCGTTAGGCATCGTCATATAGCGTACATATACGGAGTATCTAACACTAGGTTCTTATGTTCCCTCTGCTATATGCGGAATACAGCGTGAAGCTAAAAAAAAGTGTTGTTGTTGTTGTTTTTTGCGTTAAATTTTCTTCGCAGTCAAAGCCTAATATTATTAACTGACTTCAAAAAAAAGAGGTTGGTTCTCAATTCAAATATGTTTATTCTGTGTGCCATCCTATAATTTTTACTGGGTGAATCATTTCTGATGGTTTTTTTCTCATATGTGTGAGCTTTGTTGCCACTTTATTAAGTGGCGCAACTTAACGTCGTGCATTGCATTGCATTGTGTATTACATAATGTCTCGGATACAGACAGAAAACGGAGACTAGAGGCAGCTATTTTGACACTAGGTTCGCCAATCCTATAAAAATATTACAAAATATATATTAAATAAATATATATTTAATTTTATCACTCAAAAGCCTCTAGAGTAAAAACATAGTTTGAAATTATCTAATTCCCTCGAAACTAACTTTAATAAAATTCGTTTTATTATTTTTTTGTACGGAACAAGCTCCCGTAGGACAGTAGTTGTTGGGGCTCTCGTTAAGTGAATTGGACTACAAGTGGGAAGCGCACAGTTTTTAACGTACTACTAATATTATAAATGTTAAAGTTTGAATATTTAGAGTGCCTGACTGTCAGTATTGTAGGGTAAATGAAATAGTATGGGAAAGTGTATACTTGTAATTGTACAGTGAGGGAACAGCGACTGTAAATACGATGGTTGTGAGTTCGATTTTTTTTTATGGATAACGGATGACAAACGAGCAGAAGGAACACCTGATGGTAAGTGGTTACCTTCGCCCATGGACATCTACAACACCAGAGACGTTGTAGAATCGTTGCCAACCTATAGGATATAGATGGAAGAGGAGGACAATGTAGTAGTCCGCTATCGGAACCACCACATTTTGGGTATAGGATGCGTGGGAAAGAGAAAAATCTGGCTTACATGCCATCGAGCCGGAACACATCATTAGATATTTGGATATTTGACATGATAGTGGTAGCGAGCCAGACGGAGGACGAACCTCCTACCACCAAACTACTGGGATACCCGACTCTTACGGACGCTACCCAGCGGCGGAGGGGATTTGTATTCTAACCCCGTCTCCTCACAGGGAAAAACTGACAGTTTTGTAGGGTAAATGAAATAGTATGACAAAATGTATGTGTATTTTTAGACAAATTGTGCTGTCATGGTGCAGTGGTGATGACGAGTGTAATCGCGATGGGTATGACTTCAAATCTCGCTTATTAGAATGTCAGTAACTTATTTTTATGTACCCATTTAGCTAGGATATAGGGTTGAGATCCACAATTTAATACGCAACGCCTCAATTTTAAATGTAAAATGGAAAACGAAGATTCTTGTCATTACGTACTCCCTGACTTTGTTGAACATAAGACAATCAATTTAGACAAAATAGTTTCTTACTCTGATTCATAGGGAAGAATATCATGTGGGTCTTCTCCTAGGTCTTAAATTCACAAGTACTAGTTGGTGAGGCGTGTCCTAACTGATTAACTAAGTTATATTTCGAATTATTAAGATTTTAACAAAAAAAGAAAACCGACTTTAATCAAAATGTACCAAAAAATACAACTAATACAAATAACTCAAAAACTACTCGGCAGAACTTTAATAAATTTAAAAAAAGATCGTTGCCAACCTAGAGGATATAGATGGAAGAGGAGGACAATGTAGTAGTCCGCTATCGGAACCACCACATTTTGGGGATAGGATGGGTGAGAAAGAGGAAAATCTGGCTTACATGCCATCGAAACGGACCACATCATAAGATATTTGGATATTTGACATGATAGTGGTAGCGAGCCAGACGGAGGACGAACCTCCTACCTCCTACCTACATCAGAAGCTCTAGCTATTTTATAATATAAAAAAAGAATCATCAAAATTGGCTCAACCAGTAAAAAGTTTCTAATTAATAACCTCCTCATTTATTGAAGTTAGCTAAAAATAGAATATTCTTCATTGAACAAAATATATAAATAAAAAAAAAAGACAAGAATATAAAAAAAGACATATACTTGTATGTACCATATACAACATGTATTGAAAAACGATCTTATTGCTTCAAGCAATCTATTTAAAACCTTTAGTAAAGAAAGAATGAATTATATAGAGAAAAAGGGTCCCGAATTCACAAAAGATTAGATTTTATGTATAACAGTGTTATCAGAGAGAACCAAGTGTTAAAACACTCAATTCCCCAATTTCCGCCGAATTGACGCATTGCGTGCTGAGTGGCGGAACTCAACGTCGCGCTTTGCCTTGTTACTAAACCTAGGAAATCAAAATTTCCATTTCCTCGAGTGGGAATCGAACTCACAACCTGTCGCGTTTACAGTCGCACGGTTGTGCCTCTGCGCCACGACAGGCTATATGCCGTTTTCCTCCTAAATTTCAGACATAGCATGTTAAGTAACGGAACTCAACGCTGCACTTTGTCTTAGAGTAAAATAAACTTATCGTATAGTAAAGTAACAAAATCCAGCAATAACAGAATGGTTACGGATGAAAATATAATTTACGTAATTTAATGCGTATTTTCCGGTGCAAATAGTTCATTTGAATGTTCCCAAAATATTGTATTATGTTCATGAAAATTTCCTTCTTTTTTTGCCCAATTTTGGAACATTAAGAGTTGGTTGGCGGAACTCAACGTTGTTATATCTTTGTATTATATGCTTTTTTTTTGTGTATCTCGGTGTACCTCACATATAGCAGGGTAGGCAGAGGGAACCTGAGAACCTAGTGTTAAGACACTCTATTCTCTTTCAACAATTCCGTTCTCCCCTTTCCGTCGAATTGAGTTTTACCAAACCCAAGAAATGAAAATACTAAATTTTACATTTCCTGGAGTTGGAATCGAACCCACAACCTGTCGCGTTTACAGTCGCACGCTTGTGCCTTCGCGCCACGACAGTTGTATTATATGTATACCGCTGAAATTTGTTATGCTAAATCATTTGGCATGTAGAATCTTTGGGGGAGTATAGGGGAGCAGTAAGGAAGTTTGCTCGAAATTCCTACGGAATTGGGGAAAAATAGAATTTTATGTTCTATAGTCCACGCGAGCAAAGTCGCGGGATACAGCTATTTTATACATAATAAAAAAAAAGAGATTCACGCCTTATTCCTCATTGTACTCAGAGAGAACCTAGTATCAAGACACTACATTCTACGTTCCAAGTTATATTTTTTTTCGTTGGAATTGAACCCACGACCACTCACGTTTACACTCAAACGCTGGCCTAGTTCGTCGACCTCTTTATGTATAATTACTTACCCCACTTACGTAAGCTTCACGCTTTATTCCTGGCGTGGTAGTCAGAAGAATAGAGCGCCAAACCTTCCACCATGCTCATGCATACCTCTTTCAACCTCAATCCACATTGTTAGCTTTCTTCATGTATCAATAATATAATTAATGTATTTGATGCATAGTCAACGATTTTAATAATTCTGCGATCTCTCTGCAAGGTGCAAAACAAGAGGCACACGGCACGCGAGGTACGTGAAACCAGAATTCCATTGCAGAAATCATATTCAACTGAACGAACAAACACGTGTTCGCTAATGGTAGCGTTTTATGCCACATGTTAGCTGTATGAGGGGCTGGGGTTTCACATTGAAAGAATAACTAAACTGAACATATTTCTGCTGCACCTCACTGCTGCCACTCTCATATACATACTACCTCTCTTTTATCTGCCCGCATCTCTATGCCCACCATACATATATCTATAACATCCTTAACTCCATTCTCTTTCAACAATTCCGTTCCCCGCCAAAAACCTCTTTAAAAAAGTATCATATTATTCAGGCCCAAAGAGCTATTTTAGCTGGATTAACTGCGTATTTAAATTTTGGTATCCGAAAATACAGTCTGCTTCAGGTCTAACTTTGTGACCACGGACTACTGTAAAGTGTTCAAACGTTAAGGGTTTTAAAAATGTATTTTAAATGCTAGAAAGGTTCAAAACGTTTCAGACTTTAATATCAATGTCTTTCTTTGCGAAAATCAATTGTATACCAATATTTTCCTGGCATGACACTGCTTTTTAGCTCTCACCTTGTTTGACTTTGTTTCAAACTCCACATTTTTCTAGAAGCTTTGTCTTAACTTGTACTTTGAAAGGGCTAGGCACAATCCGGTGAGGAATCAAGTTAGTGGGACGCTCACCGGCACCGGGTCAAAACACTTTACACGTACACATTTTTAATTTCCTCCTTCTAGTGAGACAAAACGCGATATTCAGTTCCACTACTCAACAGGCACTATCTTGAATACAGACGAAAATTGGAGAACGGAATATCTTGACACTTCGGACTTACGTTCTCTCTGCATACAGTACATTATGGGATAAGGCGTGAAACTTAAAAATTAGCATTAAATAAAATTCAATACATAAAAAGCTAGCAATATTTAATAGCGCTATATAGCGTACGTCCGTTCAAAAGCTAGACTAAGCACTCAGTATAAAAAGCCAACTCCCTGACGAGTATTTACAATGTAAAGGGAAGCGAGTGAGCTTATTACTATACTTTGATACAGTGACTATGTTAAATAAACTAATTAGGTTTTTAAAATGTTTTTTGAGGTTATATTTTCATGTTATTTAGTTATATGAAAAAGCTACTTCCGGTGAGCAGTGGGATAGCGTTTGACTGTAAATATGATGATTGTGGGTTCGATTTCCATTCGGGGTATGTTCATAAATAAATAAATAAATTCTTTATTGACCATAAAAAATATTACATTTAAGGCCTTACTAGCTTCTAAAATAAGTATACACTGTGTTATAGGAGCTAGTGACTTCTCTGTTTAGTATGCAAGAATTAATTAACAAAAAAAAAACAATATAAATATATGTAACATGAAACAAAAAAATAGAAAAAGAGCGTGTGCGTGTGCGTGTGCGTGTGCGTGTGCGTGTGCGTGTGTGTGTGTCTTATCACTGGGTTCCCTTTAACTGAAGTGAATCTAAGAAAATCGTATTTTCTCCCTCTAAATTTTATAAATGCCACACAAGTATACATATGCAATACAGTCACTATGATAAACAAACTAATTAAGTTTGCTAAATATTTTTGAGGTTTTCATTTTTCATTTTCATGTCATTTATTTAAATGAAAAAGCTACTTCCGGTAAGCAGTGGGATGACGTTTGATTGTAAACACGAATGGTTGTGGGTTCGATTTTCGGGAATGATAATATATGAATTATTTTCATTTCTCCGCTTTTGTAAGACAAAGCAAAAAAAAGGCTTTGAGTTCCACTACTCGACATCCAATATCTTGAATTCAAAAATAGGTAAACATAGTATCGTTGATATATTTCTTTCTGACTACCCTGCGTTGTGGGACAAAGAGTGAAACTGAACTTAAAAAAATCTATTCACGTCTTAAAATAAATTTAAGTAGAATTATATTAGAAGTGCTAGCTATCATACGCCATAACGCCTGTCGTGACGCAGAGGCACAAGCGTGGGACTGTAAATACGAAAGGTTGTGGGTTCGATTCCCACTCCAGGAATTGTAATTTTTCATTTCCTGGGTTTGGTAACAAGGCAAAGCGTGGCGTTGAGTTCCCCCACTCAGTACGCAATGCCTCAATTCGGCGGAAAGTGGGGGACGGAGTGTCTTAACACTAGGTTCCCTCTGCCTACCCTGCTATATGCGGGATACAGCGTGAAGCTATGTATGTATGTATGTAGCTATCATATAAAAAAAATCATCAAAATTGATTCACCCAGTAAAAAGTTATGCGGTAACAGAAATAAAAATACAGTAATATTGATAAAGGTCTCTTTTTTTCAACTCGGTTAATAAAGTAACTTATATTCCTCCCTGTCAAAGAAAAGCCAAAACCAATAACAAAACTATTGAATTAAAAACCAACATTAATCTGTTAGTTCTTAACTCTAAAACTATCCAGTGATGAAGTGCTGAAAAATTTTTAAAGTGCAAGATTTTTCCATCGAAGCGCTTCCAGAAGTTTCGACTTCGCATAATTACAATGTTAGAATCTAACTAAACTTAATTTTAAAAAACCGAACACTTCTTCTAGCAGTTGTAAAAGAAAGAATGGTTTTCACTTTAAACTTTCTTGGCTGTTTTTCATTTGGTTGGGTTTGAAACATTTTTATTGCTACAAAGCGTTGCGTTGAGCTCTATCACTTAGGGTGTAGTGTTTCAAATTAGGGCAGAAAGCGATGAACAGAGTGTACTGACACTAAAGTAAGTCGGAGAGAAGGTTCTCTCCGACTTACTTTACTCTATCCTATCCTTTGCGAAGTAGGCTAACACTACTAAGCTAGCAAGACGAACTTATCTATCATAAAGTCTTCGTTCTCTGCCTACCTGCCTACCTACAGCCTGCCCGTCAATCTTATCAACAATAAATTGACATCTAACATTAATTAAAAAAAAATCTTTTTCTAAGAAACTAGAAAAAGAAATTGTTTTCATTTAAAACTTTCTTGTGTGTTTTTCATTTGGTTAGGTTTGAAGTATTTTTTTACGGAAAAAACAAGTTAAGCGAGATTTTCTAGTACGTAGAAGTAAAAAACATATTATTAAGAAATATATATATATAGTATATTATTTTATTCGTCTATATCCCCAACTATGTTACGTGTTTCCAACACGCACACACAGAGAGAAAACTACCTATGTTAGTTGCCCATCAGATGGTCTGATAAACCCAAATAAAGAAACATTCTACTCTGCTGCTAATATTACAATTGACAGGAACCGCTGGAGACAGTTCGTCCATTCCAGACTCACATATCACCATGACCAGGATCTTCTGGCATGAAAGACTGACCATAAAGAGAAATTATTCTATCCAAGAATACTATCATAGCGCATTGTGGCGCAGGATGACATCATCTGAATGCTAAAAAAATCATTTTCACGCTTTTTTCTGTTTAGTAGAGTAAATTATTTGACATTCAAAAGAGAAAGCTTGTAAATTCTTACAATGAATATAATTATTTCAATCAGAGAGAACAGTAGTAATGTCAAGATAATCCTTCTGCCCAAATTCTAAACATTACATGTCAAGTGGTAGAACGTCGCGCTTTATCTTACCAGAGGCATAACCCAATTCAATATAAATCAATTCCATTAATGACAAAAAACCGAACATGTCTCTCTTGCACTAGAAAAAGTAAAGAATAGATTTCACTTAAAACTTTCTTGGCTTTCATTTGGTTAGGTCTAAAACATAAAAGTCTAATTAAACAAAGTCACTCTTTTTACAACTATCTACGAGTATAACGACACTCGAAGTTTGCCAAATCGAGTTGCACTAATTGTTCTAATGGGACGCCGAACTATATAAAACTTTTTTTTAACAGACTCCATTTTGTAAGTATAGTTTGATTGAATGGTTTAATTTTTTTTATTATTTTTTTTTTTTATGGATAACTGATGGCAAACGAGCAGAAGGACCACCTGATGGTAAGTGGTTACCTTCGCCCATGAACATCTACAACACCAGAGGCTATAGATGGAAGGGGAGGACAATGTAGTAGTCCGCTATCGGAACTGTCCGCTGTCCGCTGTCCGCTATTTGGGGAAAGGATGGGTGGGATAGGGGAAAACCTGGCTTACATGCCATCGAACCGGAACACATCATAAGATATTTGGCGGTTCGTCTTTGACATGATAGTGGTCGCGAGCCAGACGGAGGACGAACCTCCTACCACCAACGATGGTTGGTGGTTTAATTTTCTAGATGTTCGGCGTCTTTTGTTAACCGATTTCAAAAAATGAGGCAATTGTGTTTTTTTTTGTGTTATCGCGTCATTTTTGAACTGTGTGAACCAATTTTAATGTTTCTTTTTTTTATAATTATATATTAATACGCGAAGAAAAATCTTTGGATCCCTTTTAACGAAAATTAAGTGGACAGAGGAGAACTCATCTAAATACAGTTATAGTTTATATAGCGACGGATTGCACAATGATAATATCTTTTAAAATAATGCACAAAAAATATCTTAAATTAATAAAATAAATAGGTTTAAAATGCAGGTTTATATAAAGTGACATATACATTGATGGCCAACGCGTTGTTAACGCGTCAACGGGAAGTCTAGTAATATCTAGTGCTACACAAATAATTTTTGAGTTGTACGTAATAATTGCACATTTTCTGCCTAGAAACGAACGGATTAACTGTTTTCCTTATATTAATGACTAATTTATTTTATGCTCATATAATAAACACCTATTGCATATAAAAATATTACTAATTTTATCTATATTACCAATAAAGAAACGATAAATTCTGTCGTACGCTAGTTCTTCATTTCTCAAAAAATATCTTGCATGAAACGTTCTTTTAAAACTGGTGCTTTTTTATCATAGCAGGTTAGACAGAGAGAAAATAGTGATAAGACACTCCGTTCTTCACTTTCTACCCAAAAAATAAGATATTGCTTTTTGAGTAGCAGAATCGTCACACTTTATCCAACCAGAGCGGAAAATAGAAAAAAGTAAATCATTTATATTCGGCGGAAAGTGGGGAACGGAATAGTTGAAAGAGAATGGAGTGTCTTAACACTAGGTTCTCTGGTTCCCTCTGCCTACCCTGCTATATGCGGGTTACAGTGTGAAGTTAAAAAAAAATAAATGTAATTATTCCTTCAAGTAAAAATCGACCTCACACCCACTGTTGTGAGTCAGACATTTTCTCACTGCACCATAGCTCCTAATTGGATAAAAAATAAATATTAGATCTTTAAGAAAATATTATTATTAATTATATTATATAGTTTTTATTAAGTTACTAATTCGAATTATGAAAATTATGAGCAACTTTGCAGATTTCAAAGTTCTTGTCGCTTAGTCCCTAATTTAATTTCATGATTATTAATTCCTTATAATTTTTTAATAAATAAAGTAGCTTTGGTTTATATCTCGCTTAGTATTGTAGACAGAGAGAACATAGTGGCAAAACTCTCCGCTCGCTGCTTTACAATAAAATTTGAAACATCGTGTGTTAAATGATAGTTTTTTTTTGTTTTATCATACTAGAGCGAAGAAAACAAAAATAATTTAAATATAATTGTTTCTTCGAATGAGAATCGAACCTACAACCAATCACGTTTACATAAATTTAAAATAAAATATTTTTTGTATAATTAATTAACGAAAAAAGGAAACTGACTTCGGCTTCACTTTCACCGAAATAACTAGCTATCATATAAAAAAAATAATCATGAAAATTGGTTCAGACAAAAGTTATGCAGTAACATACATACAAACATAGAAGAATTTAAAACCTTCCCTTCTAAATTTGGTTATTTTTTTTTAATTTAAATGCATTTTTTAGTACATTATATGTACTATATCGTAAATCTTTATAAATTTCATGGTATTCGAAGCTGCTTACTTTTAGAGGACAAAGGAATTCTTTAAATACTTCCCAAAAGTTCCTTTTGAACAAACCATGTTTAGAGCTCGTCTTTACACTGCTATTGGAAAAAAGTGGCTTAATTCGGGTCTCAAGTTACCAGTTTGTTTTTCCTGTTTTTTTTTTTATGATAAAATATATATTTACGCCTATCGTGGCGCAGAGGTACAAGCGTGCGACTGTAAACGCAACAGGTTGTGGGTTTGATTCCTACTCCAGGAAAATTTTAAAGTTTAGTATTTTCATTTCCTGGGTTTGGCGACAAGGCAAAGCGCGGCATTGAGTTCCGCCACTCAGCACACACTCAGCGCACGGGATACAGCACGAAGGTAAAAGACAAATATATATATATACATATTGGTCGTTCTAAAAATCGCAAACATATTCAGAATTATTTAAAGAAAATATTGAAACACGGTATAAATTCGAGAAGTATAAGGTCAACTATTTCTAGTTTTTTCTTCGAAAAGTGCTACAAGTTACTTCAGTTCTACCACTTGAGCAATTGAAAGCCTGGAAACGGAAAAGATGTAGACATATTATTTTAAAAATAAAACATTCATAGTATTAGTACATAATTTTATTATTATGATTCATTGTTATGTAGTGATTCATATTTCAAAATTTAAATCTTAGCATAAATTCAATCGATTACAAATAAAACGCACTAAAAAGTAAAAATTATTACGAATAAGTCAAAAACTAATCGTCATATTTTAACTAAACCAATATGTAGTCTACATAGGAAGCACTAGTTGTCATATAAAAAACAATCATGTTAAAAACCTCTTGTTTTGGAAAACAATTACAAAATATGTGACTAAATAACAAAAAAACTATTGTAATATTCCATTATCCATGTAACAGTTACAGTGAAGCTAACAATTGGCAAAATACAATAAGCAATAAGTCCAGAGATGACGACGAGAACACTAACCACTCAACATAATATCTAGATTTATAATAAAAACCAAAGGATGGAATCTTTTGACACTCTGATTGTTTTGTATGAAGAAAAAATCGTGAAGCCTCTTGGAATCCGTCAAAGAAGAAATTCGTTATTTAGAGCCTTAAAAAATTTAGTACATTTAAGAAAATATATTCTTTACATATTATTGTAAAATATTACCAGAAAAATATAATCGATTTAAAATAAAATGCCCTAAAAAGTAAAACTATTACGAATAACTCAAAAACTAGTTCTCTTCTTTGGACCTTAACTAAGTGAAAAGTGGATCATGTTATGGCACAAAAAAATAAAAATTGGTACCCCAGACCAAAAGTCATATTAGCAGCCTCCTTTTCTTGAAAATTGGTTAAAATATATGACTAACTAACTAAAAACTTCCATTTTCCATGTAAAAGTTACAGTGAAGCTAACAAGTGTCAAAATACAATAAGTAATAAGCCCAGAGATGAAGTTCCACTTTTTAAATTGCAGTTCTTTTTATGTGAAATGTAGGTTGCATTGAGCGATCACAATATGGGAAACTAAGAGCTAGGAAACAATTCATTCGCTACTCTTTTTATTACATGTGCCTTTGAGGAGTGTAACATGTGCACTGTGAAGGTTCAGTTACCTTTATATTTTTAATATTAATTTACTTTTTCAAATTTTGTAGTAGAAAATAGATTTTTAGTTTCATGAGATCCCAAAAAACTTGTTTTTATATAAAGCTTCAGCTTACTTTGGATTTGACCCTGTTTGTTCCGCATGGCAAGGGATGAACCAGAGACAAACTAACGCAAAAAAATAAAATTGTGCGTTATCCGGTTTTCGGTCTGAATTTGGGGGTGGCCTGCATTGAGTAGCCAAAACTTAAACGATTTTTGTTAAGATAAAATTAAAAGTGGGGAGCCGAGGTGTCTTAACTAGTGTATTTTCAGGTTTCCTCTGCTTACCCTGCTAAAAAAAATCCCGGCAGGAAAATAAGAAAGCCTCAATTAAATATATTTTTTCTTGAAGAGATTGAACTACAACCCTGTATACAGTCCAGACGCTGTTCATCCTGATCTACGATGGTCTTTACCTTTACGTATACTTTCTATACCGATGCGCCTTTTCCGCATAGTGGCACTTTAAAAGTTTTTATCTATCTATAATTTAGAAGTTTATAAAACTTTATCTAGTCATGATATTTGGGGAGGAAGAGTATCACGAAGATGGCAAAGACACTCCGTTCTCACTTCTTGGAGGGAATGACCACTATATCCTATTTAAAATACTTAAAAATATAAAATTAACATTAATAGCAAGACAATAGACGAAATTCTAGGAGAAGTACCATTTCAAGTAATACTGCCCATTCGCAAAATCGGTTCTTGATCCAACATCCTAGCGATAACCTCTCGGGAGTTAGGCTTTTCACGCAATTAAACTATTAAGTGAAGACGACTATTGAATTTCACAATGATAGCTGCATGCCATATATGAGAGATTATTACAACATGAGTGTTGGCTGAGAAAATAGCGTTGAAGCACTCCGTTTTCACTTTTCATGTATTGTGAGGCAGATATAGCGAAAAATGAAGCGCATTGGCTTTTTTTCTTGAACATTGCGTATTAACCGCCGGAATTTAACTCGTGCTTAGTCTTGCAAAATTATCATTCCCTCGAGTGGGGGCTCTTCAACAAAAAAAAAAAAAACAAAATGCTTACAAAACGTGCCATTTCAAGTAATACTGCCTTGACTTAAATCGGTTCTTGATCCAACATCTAAGCGATAGCCTCTCGAGTTAGTAGGCTTTTCCCATATAAACAATTAACTCAAACGACTATTGGTACAATGATAGCTGCATTGACACTGTATATGGCAGTAATCTGTCTTACCTGGGTAGTAGTTTAATATATGAATGTAACATAATGTTCATTTATTAGACAGTATGCAGGGTTGGAGAGAAGTTAGTGTTAAGACATCCCGTTTTCTACTTTCAACCCTTTTTATTGTGAGACAGATAGCGAAAATAAACGCCGCGTTTTATCTTAAAATGAATATGAATATAATCTTTAATATTCAAGTTGAAAATGATTATAAAGAAAACGGCTTCATGCTTTATGCAGAGATTTTACCAGACTAGTCAAAGGAAACTTAGTGTCAACTCCGCTGTCTTCAGTCCGACTTCGAGACATTGCGTACGAACGGAACTAAACTCCGTGCATTGTCTTATCAGAGATGCGAAATGCAAATGATTATGTTCATGTTATGTTATCATTTTCCTTGCAAAATTCAGGAAAATACTTGGGTGAAAATCGAACCCACAACAATAACGATTGCCAACACTGTCTTACTGTTATTACTGTGTCACTGTTGATACAACTTAGTACATATTTTAAATATATGTATTTATAAACATTTTAGTATAAAGCTTTTAATATTTGTACCAATTCGAAGGACATTGTCAAAAACCGGACAAAGGAACACAATTCTCTTTTTAGCTGATGTAACATCGATGAAAGGAAATATTAATCGACTAATATCGTTGAGGAATTTCTTATAAATTGAAATCTGTGAGATAAATAAGGATCTTATTATGATCTGTACGGTTTTATATTTAGGTGGTTTAAGATTTCATGGTACAGTGGGATGGTATTGTGACTTAAAACGTAGTTGTGGGTTCGATTCCTAGTCAGGGCACGATTTGATAGGACTAAACGCTGTGTTAAATTCTACCATTCTACTTGTAATGTCTTTAATTTGGGCGGATGATGACGAGCGAGTTACGATGCCTCAATTAGGCGGAAAGTGGGGAAAGAAAATCTTAAAAGAAAGTTTTCTGGTTTCCTCTGCCTACCCTTTTATATACGATACAGCGTGACGCTAATGACAAGTGGAGTGTCTTGACACTAGTTAAACTCCACAACCATATTAAACGGGATAATGCGTGAAGCTGTTTTTTGAAATCTATGAGATAAATATGGATCTTACAATAATTTGTACGTTTTATATTTAAGTGGTCAACCACTTTCATAGTACAGTGGGACAGACTGATTGTAAGTTTAGTTGTGGATTCGATTTCCAGTTGGAGAATGATTATTTTTAAATTATTTTCAATTTTTCGTTTTATTAAGGCAAAGCGCAGCGTTGAGTTCCACCATTTTACTTGCAATTTCTTTAGTTTGAGCGGATTTGAAGGGTGGTGTGTCTTGGCTCTAGGTTCTCAGGTTCTCTCTGCCTACCCTGCTATGTGCTGTAGCATGACGCAAAAAAAACTATTAACTGTATCTTCTTGTTTTTGTCTTACTCTTATGAAGCAACAAGTAACAAGTAAGCAAACTGAATTTTAAAGACTCGCTGAGCATAGTAGTCAAAGAGAATATAGTATCGACACACAGTGTCTATTATTCGGGACGAAGTTGAGACCAGAGTGACTAGACACTAGGATCTCCTTAACCACCCTACTATGGATATGTGTGAAGCTATAATATAAAAAAATCATAATTATTATGATTTCATCATTTTATTTGCATTTTTTTTTTATTGAAATCTATTGACTTTAAAAAAGTTATGAAAATTTTAGTGCTTCCTTTATAATATTGAAAGGATCTTAAGAAATGGTAATTCTTAGAACCTCAACTTTTGTTCTAGTTATCTTAATTCCGCAGAGCTGCAGTTTTAAATTCTTCAATTTAATATTGTAATATATAATGAGTGGATTTTCACCGCTTAATTTAAAAAACGAATATTGTGTTACATAAAATTCAAGAAGAGGTAGTGATATATTAATATATATATATTTTTTTTTTATACCACGATGGTGGCAACAAGGCACACGGCCCACCTGATGGTAAGTGGTTACCGTGGCCTATGGACGCTTGCAACACCAGGGGCATCACTTACGCGTTGCCGACCCTTCGAAAAAATATGTAGAAAATGGATTATATATATAATTTTATTTATTTATCTTTTATTGTTCGTCACAATTATTATTAACGCCATCATGTCGAAGTGGGATAGCGTCTAAGTTTAAATTCGATTGTGGGTTCGATTCCCAGTTTGGGTGTGATTATATATTAATTGATTTCTTTTCCCCACACTGGTAAGAAAAGTATGCATTGATTTTCGCCACCAACTCGTAACATGTAATATCACGAATTCAGATGGAAAACGGAGAGAATATTGACACTTCTGCATCGATACTACAAAGAATATATACGAGTATATAGTTTAATCTCAGCCCATCTCTTAAGCTTTCAAAAAACGGTGAATTTGTAAAAAAAAAAAAAAAAATATCTTTCGTATTTTTGAGGTAAAAAAATAAACATGGTCCAGGAAAATTGTTTTTTTTTTTATATGAAAATTAAATACAAAATATCTAAGCTTTTTGTTACGTTCGTATACTTCATCTGTATCTATCTATCAAATATTCGAGTTACCTTACACTACAAACAAGAAGTAGAAAAACGGAATATATTGCCACTAATCTCTCCCCAAAGAGTATATCTACAATATACTAACATATCTAACACTAGGCATATTCTAAATACCCTCTTAACAGTAGATCCCGTGCTATAATAATTCATAGCCTATACTCTGACAGAGAGCCCAATACCTATCAAATTCAGTTAAGTATTTATTGTTAGCATCGCTTATGTATACGCTGGGTTAGCATTTTCTTAACATATGTGTGTATGTATTAAGTGGGAGAAAAGGTTACTGTGACTCAGCGGGATAGTAGTTTTAGGTTCGATTTTCACCTCGTTGAAATGATTATTTTTAAATTATTTTAATTTTTCTACGCCTGTCGTGGCGCAGAGGCACAAGCGTGCGACTGTAAGCGCGACAGGTTGTGGGTTCGATTCCCACTTCAGGAAATGTAAAATATAGTATTTTCATTTCTTGGGTTTGGTAAAAAGGCGGCGTTGAGTGCCGCCACTCAACACGCAATGCCTCAATTTGGCGGAAAGTGGGGAACGGAAATGTTGAAAGAGAATGGAGTGTCTTAACACTAGGTTCTCTGGTTCCCTCTGCCTACCCCGCTATATGCGGGATAAAGCGTGAGGTTAAAGAAAAAAGTTCTATCCTGGTAAAACAAAGCGACACGTAATTTCTTAAATACACTCGAAGTGCTCTTCTATGCGTGAAGCTGCTTTTTATTAAAGGCGGTCGTTGTGCAGTCAAACAACAGATTTGAGTTCGATTCCCATTCCGTGTACAATATATTTTCGTTTACTCGTTGTGGTAATAATGTGGTCACTAAACGAAATGTCGCAAATTCGGACGGAAAGAGAATGGAGTGTCTTGATATTAGGTTCTCCCTGTTTATGTTAGGCGGCATAAATTGTAAAGCGAAAAAATAAGTTTGTAAATATTAAATTTTCTATCTTTAGAGCTTTTGAGCTGTTATTTATTTTTAAGGTTATCGTAGCGTAGTGAGATAGTTTTTAGCTATAAACGCGATGGTTTGGTTGGAATATAGGGTTTCCTTACAGGGCTTAAATTAATTCAGTCAGTAGGCAAAAGCTACGGTATAGGCAAAAGAAACCAACGTGAGTGAGTTATGTATCACCACCTACATTGTAATAATATGAGACATGTATTAAGCAAGAAATTAAAAAAATAAATTCACTGTTTAATAAGGGCAATATATAAAATCTTAGGTTTATGAATTTTCCTGAATTAGGTAGATAGAGAGAACTTGGTGTCAAGACACTCCGTTCTTCATACTTTTTGTTTTTTTTTAACTTTACGCTGTATCCCGCATATAGCGGGGTAGGCAAAGGGAACCTGAGAACCTATTGTTAAGACACTCCGTTCCCCACTTTCCGCCGAATTGAGGCATTGCGGGCTGAGTGGCGGAACTCAACGCCGCGCTTTGCCTTGTTACCCAGGAAATGAAAAATTCCATTTCCTGGAGGGATTGAACTCACAACCTGTCGCGTTAACAGTCGCACTCTTGTGCCTCTGCGCTACGACAGGCGTTACAATCATACGTTGACTAAAATTTAAAATATATATATATATATATATATATATATATATATTTAATAATAGCCATAATTAAAATCTGCTTAGCTCATTTTAGAAAGCAGAAAAGAATAATTGAATATTCCAAGAAAATTATAATGTCAATCGCTTGCAGGTCGCTACGAGAAGAATAGGTGACTAGTGCATAATATTTTTTTAATTATGGACTTTTAAAATATTATTCTTCATACAAAAACTTACGAGGCTTGCATGAAGCGTGGAACGTCATTTAACTGTAAACTTGGAAAACGTGAACTTGAAAAAGTGGGGGACAGAAATGAGTGTCTTAACACTAGGTTCTCAGGATCCCTGTGCAAAGCTAAAAAAAATAATACTTTGTTCGAATAGGAAGAGCCGAAATAAAAGGAAGAGTCGTGACGCTAGGATTCCCTATGAATACCCTGATAGGCGGAAAAAAGGCTGAAGTCAAAAATAACAATTGACATACAAGCCCAATAAAATCATTTCTGAATGAACTAAAGCTCAAGTTTTTCCCGTCGATATTTCTTTTTGTTAGTTTTTGTGAAATATTTTGATACCTCTTGCGAGTACAGCGAATTGTGACCTAGATATATTTTAAAGTAACAATACTTTTTATAGAAAAGCCGGTTTCTTTCTTGTAAGGTCATAGTGTATACTTATACGAAGAAGAGACCTATATGACTGTTTTTCATCTACTAACTCATAATAGCATTGAGACCATCTTGGCACGGTTGTGGGTTCGATTCTCTCTCGGGGTGATAATTACATATATTTTTTTAGCTTTAGTACTGCATTATCTTTTAACATTTCCGTTCCCCGCTTTCCGCCGAATTGAGTCATTGCGTGCTGAGTGACGAAATTCAACACGAAGCATTGCCTGTTTTACCACAGTGAGAAAATGAAAGTACTAAATATTATTTATTATTTTCATTTTCTGGAATAGGAATCGAACCTACAACCTGTCGCGTTTACAGCCTCTACCTCTGCGCTACGACAGGTCTCAATTCAATTTTTTTATTATTTAAAATAATCGTGCTTTACCATATAGCAAGGTCACAGAGAATCTAGTGTCGGGACACTCCGTTCTCTTTCCGCACAAATTCGAGATATTATTAGGAGGAATTTATCACTCCTTTCTTTTTGAAAGTCGGTTAAAAAAGGGATAAGCATGACAAATACTATCGAATTTTGAAAAAGGTTAAATCAAGTTTAAAGTTACAAAGGCCCAGTGCTCCTTTAAATGTACTGTGCGGTTATGTTAGCGGTTTTGTATACAGTAAGGTTAAACTGAGTAAGGCAAAGTCAGTGATTAACTGGGAGTTGAAATTATGTCTTGTGTTTTAGAGCGGCTTTGTGGGGCAGTTGGATAATGTTTGACTGTAAACGCGATAGTTTTAGGTTCGATTCCCACTAGGGGAATAATAAATCAATTATTTAAAATATGGGACACAGCGTGAAGTAAAAAAAAATAAAAGAGACCTTAGTGGACATTCGAGAACACAGTATCAATGATACTGGAGGAAGGTCACGTAAAAGCAAGAGGACCCCGGAGGGCATGCATGAAGAGGTTAATAATTGTGGACGAGGCGAAAGAAGTGTGCAGGAGACTAACCGCTCTGTACTTTCTGATTATCCCGCTAGGGACAAAGCATGAAACTAAGTTAAATTAAGATTTTTTTTATTTCTGTACCCTGGTAAAATAAGCCGCAGCGTTTAGTTCCGTGAATTAAAAGAAAGAAAGTGGTAAATACAAAGTTTTATTACTCACTCCAGATTCTTTCTCACTAGCCTGTTATATAAATTGTGATATTGCAAAAAAAATCGCTCTAGTAAGACAAACCGAGGCGTTGAGTTTCATCAATCAACACGTAATACCTTGAAATTAGGCGTAAAATGGAAAACGGAATGTCGACGGACACTAGGATATCTCAGTCTACCCTGCTATGAGGAATAAAGAGTGAAACTGCAAAGAAATATATATACATACATACATAGCCTCACGCTGTATCTCGTATATAGCAGGTTAGGTAGAGGAAACCTAGTGTTAAGACACTCCGTTCCCCACTTTCCGCTGATATAAATTGGATGATCATTTTCGTGCTCTCTAAGACAAAATAGAGAACACAGTGTTTTAACACTATATCTTTCTCAAACTTGCTATTCGCGGAAAAAAGTGAAGCCAAAAAAAAAATATTATGTCTCAGTAACTCCAACGTCTGTTGGCAAGACTTGAAAGAGAGCCTTAAGATAACCTTAAATGATAAAAGTTTCAAAGTAAATAAATCTTCATGGAATTTTCTTGTGCTGAAAATAAAATTTAAAGAAAAAATTCTCTAATTAAATATTTGCTTGTTAAGATATTTAGTATTTAACTAGCTTCTGTCTGCTCACGGCTTTGTCTGTGTGGGCGTGTTGCTAAATACTTATTTTTTTATAAAATTTTGAAATTATTACGAATAACTCAAAAACTTCTTGTCAATTTATAACTAAATTTAAATGCGGCTACTTCAGAATCACTAGCTATCACATACAAAAATACCATCAAAATCGGTTCATCCAGTAAAAGTTATGTGGTAACACACATTAAAACAGATAGTAGAATTAAGTAACTCCTAATTTTTGAAGTCGGTTATAAAGCAGCTTCTCGCTTTACCCCGTATAATAGGACAGTCAGGGAGAATCGAGTGTCAATATTCTCTGTCCGCCCGAAATGATTATTACTATAAAGTATCATTTAAATCTGTTCAATAGTTTTTGCGTGAAAGAGGAACAAACAAACTATCTATTTTCACGTATCTTCCCGTTTATAATATTAGTAGGATATCTGAAAATCTCTATATTAATTTAGTTTGAATAGTTATATTTCTAAAAATATATATATGTTATTATTTAATTATTTTTGCATTTGGCTAGATTCGATTCGGTGGGGAACGGAAATATTGAAAGAGAACAGAGTGTCTTAACACTAAGTTATCAGGTACCCTCTGCCTACCCTGCTATATGCGGTATAAAGCGTGGAGTTAAAAAAAAAGATAATATGAAAAAAATACATAAAAAAATACTATTATATTAAGAACTACTTTTTTGAAGTCGGTTAAAAATAAGGCATATTTCAATTCCACCATTGAATATAATATACATATATATTATCCTTTTGTTGATATAAAAGCCAAAGACTTATGCATAGAATAACAGAAAGACGTTTTCGTATTTCTTTGATACAATTGAAGACAGTATTCGTTCTTAGATTTCTTAACAAAAACTAAAATTCTTAGAAATATCCAGGATTATTCTCAAGAATGGTACATGAAACACGTTTTGTTCAATTCTGTTATATATTTTAAAATGTTGTTGGTTGTTAAGATCAAGTTTCAGCTTTGGTGGTTCAGTGAAATGATTATATTTTTAATAGCTTTGTAGTATTAATCACACACTTAGAGGAAACCAAAAACAATTTTAGAAAACGTATAAAAATTTGAACGCAGCGGGACTCGAACCCGCGCCTCTTGGAAAGCATCCAAGCAATCTGACCCGTAAGCCATGTTTTCCATATATCCAGGTGTGTCAAAATTTGAAACATGAAATTGTTATATTTAAATTATTAACCGACTTCAAAAAAGAAGGTTATCAATTCTACTGTATTTTTTTGTGTTGATTCTTTTTTCATATGATAGCTTGTGCGTCTCATTTAGTCCAATTCAAAGTTCGTTAAGACCTGACGAGTAGTTTATAAGTAATTCGTAATAATTTTAATTTTTAATGCATTTTATTTAAAATTGTTTTTCAAAATGTTTCAGCTGAAAAAAATCAGCTTTGGTGGTTCGTGGAAATGATTATATTTGAATTATTTTCATTTTCCACTCTAGTAAAACAAAGCGTGGCATTAAGTCCCTTCACTCAATATCTCAAATTCGGACAGAGAGAAAATAACGGAGTATCTTGACACTAGGTTCTCTCAGACTACCCTGCTGTGTTGGATAAAGCGTGAAATTGAAAAAAGAGTTTCAGCTTTTGATTAAAATGGATAATCAATTCTTGCATGATATAATGATTGTTATTGTGAAACAATATAATTTCGTTGCATAATATTGAAAATAATTTGCAAGAAATTGCTACTTTATTTTATTATATCTTTTCGTTTTCGTCTCTTCGCTCTTACAAGACAAAAACGCAGCTTAAAGTTGTCATTCAACACGTAAATACTACGAAGATGAAGAACGGAGTGTCTTAATTCTACGTTCTCTCACTAAATAATTAAGACGAAAGCATGAAACTGTTTTTTTTTAATTTCCCATACTATTTTCCTTAACAATACCAACTAGTTGTACACAATATAACAATGAAACACAAAACCGCAAACTTGATAACAGTTAAAAGCGAAACATACTTGAAACTCGCTTTCATTACTTCATTACCGCATTGTAAGACAGTTGACAGACAAAAGGAAAGTTTTTTCGCAGTAAGGAAGATTCCTTTAGTCTAATACTCGGAATAAATTTGATAAAACTTGGGTGAAGTCGTCGAGCCAAAATAAGGCTTTGGCTAAACTAATATCTAACGTTGAGGACCCTTCAAAGTTTGTCCATGATCACATTAAGAAATGTTTTTAGTATCATTGTTATTGATGCTCTTAGTTTTATATGTGAAAAGGCTTTGTGTTTCTTTTTAACCGATAACAGAAAAAGAGGAAGCTCCCATTTTCCCTTTTTTTATGCGTGTTACCGCTTGCCTTTTTTCTGTGTTAACCAATTTTGATTATTCTTTACCTATGGGATAATTCTGTTGTGGTCTTGCTTAAGTTTAGAAAAATATATGATGAGTAGTTTTTGAGTTATTCGTAATACTTTATTTTTCGAATTGACGACTTCTTTTTCTGAAGTAAGTTAAAATTTATACTTATTTCGTTACAACACTTAATTTACAATATCGGATAGATGGTAACAGAAATCCTTAGAAACATTCCTTTTGGCAATTAGGTATGCGTAGGAGGCAATTTAAATTGTAAGATATGGCAAAGATCGTAATAACACTGTAGGGAAATTGCACACTTTATTCAAATTTAGTCAAAGCTAAATGATGAAAGAAAAGCGTTTATTTCGTTTCTAATTTCTAAAAGTCGAGATATCAAGGCGCGATGGTACTAAGTTCAATTCCTGCTTGGTAAAATAATGTATTTATATAAGAACACAGCGTTGACCGCCAGTCAATATGCAATGTTTCGAATTCAGGCTGAAAGTGGTGAATGAAGTATCTTGATCTAATATTTTTCTGCTTATCCTGCAAGGTAGACAAAGGGAACCAATGAATATACATACATACATAGCTTCATGCTGTATCCCGCATATAGCAGGATAGGCGAAGGGGACTTAATGTTAAGATACTCCGTTCCCCACTTTCCGCCGAGTTGACGCATTGCGTGCTGAGTGGTGGAACTCAACGCCGCGCTTTACCTTGTTACCAAACCCAGGAAATGAAAAACTCCATTTCCTGGAGTGGGAATCGAACCCACAACCTATTGGGTTTACAGTCGCACGCTTGTACCTCTGCGCCACGACAGGCGTTTGAACCTACGAATACGTGGTTGTAATGATATGTGTCACATTAAAAAAAACGTTGAGTTCCGCCACACAACACTGATATTCGAGATATCGGTGTTCATTTGGGGGAAAGTGGAGAACAGAGTGTCGTAACACTAGGTTAAAAAAAATATATAGATAATTTATTTTAATGCATATTAAAAATTGATTATTCTTTATTAATAAAATACCAAAACTTACAATTAAGATTTTAACAAAAAAAGAAAACACACTTCAAAGAAAATTCGCTAAAAAGTACAACTATTACGAATAATTCAAAAACTTCTCGTCTGATCTTAACCAATTTTAAATGGGTCCACATCATCGCACTATTATCACATCAAAATTAATTTACATAAAAAAAACAATTGAATTGTGAACCTTCTTCTTTTCAAATCGGTTAAAAATTTAATTATCTCCACATCCCACAAGTAAACGAGGCATATTTGAAGATGCACCTGTGTTTCACTTCACGGTGAACACCTACAAATTGCATAACGTTCTACTAGGAATATTTTTATATAATAATAAATCTAAGATTATGGAAAAATGAGACAGTGTCTAAAGATTAACACAATGAGTTTGTCCACGGCGTTGAGTTCCGCCATACAATGTCTGAGGTTCTAGTGGAAAGTAACGGATGCATGAAAGGAAGAAGGTGTGTCTAGTTTCCATATATCATCCTACTAGGCAGGATGAAAAATTTGACTATAGTGACGAATTTATCCACTTTAAGAAACAAAAATATCAAAATAAATTCTAATCTATATATGAAGCAAAATCTTTGGACCCCTTATTACCAAAATTACGCGGACTGAGGAGTATGAAATTTGGCACACTTATAGTTCTTATAGAGAAGGATTACAGAATGCTAATATTTTTTTTTAAATAATGCATAAAAAGTATTTTAAATTAATAAAATAAATGTTACACACACTACAATGGTTTGACATCCATGTTTATATAAAGTGACATATACATTGCTAAAGACAACGCGTTGCTAACGCTTCAACGGGGACACTAGTATAAATTAATGAAGATAATATTAGTTTTATCAGTACCACGATGGTTTAGTTTTTACCTAGGATTTATTTTTAATGAAGCATATCGAAGGTTATCGAAGAAAGTTGGCGACGATTTCAAATTTTTCTTTTTATTTTATTTTAGGAAGCCAAAATGGTCTACAGTGATATATCTTTCGTACATAATATCATTTAAACGTATTAATATGGTACACCATACACCACACTTAAAGGCTAACTTATCATGTGAAATAAACAGTTGTTCTGAAACTTGTTTGGTGGTAGGAGGTTCGTCCTCCGTCTGGCTCGCGACCACTATCATGTCAAAGACGAACCGCCAAATATCTTATGATGTGTTCCGGTTCGATGGCATGTAAGCCAGGTTTTCCCCTTTCCCACCCATCCTTTCCCCAAAATGTGGTGGTTCCGATAGCGGACTACTACATTATCCTCCCTTTCCATCTGTATCCTCTAGGTTGGCAACGCATCTAGTACATCTCTTGTGTTGTAGATGTTCATGGGCGAAGGTAACCACTTACCATCAGGCGGTCCTTCTGCTCGTTTGCCATCCGGTATCCATAAAAAAAAAGAAAAACCTACATTACTTCTTTAAAAAATTAACACAAAATCGTCAATAGTTGGTGTTAAGTTACGTATTCATCTGCAGATATAGTGAAAAAAATATTAACAAATTTTATTACAATCTTTAAGCATATAATAAAAGAATTTTAGTAATATTATAGAGGTAAAACTTTGTGAGGATGTATGAATATTTGTTACTCTTTCAAAAACTATTGAAAGGATCTTGCAACTTCATACTAATATAATAGAGTTGTATAACTTAACCATATTATAATGATTATTATCTAATATAAGTTGAAGATATATGGATATAGTTTTAATTTTTTTGTGTTTTTTTGTTTTCAGGTAGTTCGTGTTACTTCTTCAGGCAAAGTCTTCATCAAAAGTTGTATGTAAGTATAAAAAAATATACTTGTTTTAAATTATAAAATATTTTGATGTTAAATTTGATATGAACTCGCAAAATTATACCTACTAGCGTCCCTATAACTGCGTTAAAAACGCATTGCGTAGTGACGTATATGTCACTTCATATAAACATGGATGTCACACCATGGTAGTGTGTGTAACATTTATTTTATTAATTTAATATACTTTTTATGTATTATTTTTAGAAAATATAATCATTGTGCACTCTTTCGCTATATAAGCTATAAGTGTGCCAAGTTTCATGCTCCTCCGTCCGCGTAATTTTTGTAAAAAGGGATCCAAAGTTTTTCCTTCACGTATTTATATATAGATTATCTATATAAGAAGGATATTGTGGGACAGTGGAACAAAGTCTTAGCGTAAATGCGATTGGTTGTGGTTCAATCGGACGAATTTAAATTATATTACTTTCTGTTTTCTGGTTTTCCCCCATAACAGCATAATCAAAAAAGAACTCAGCTTCAATCCATTCCGTTCTCTAGTTTCCACCAGAAATCGAAACATTGCGTATTGAGTGATACAACTCAAAACCGAGCTTTGTACTACCAGACCGAGGAAAGAAAATAATGTTAATATAAACATTACCCCGAAGAGGAATTCACAATCATACCTTACAGTCAAATACCATTTTATGAAAAGAAAACTGAACATTTAATCAAATAACACAAAATTTTAACTAAATTTTAAACGGGACCTATCATATGAAATAGGGAGTCATCAAAATTGGTTCAGTCAATAAAATATAAATATCACATAAAAAATAGTCGAATCGAGAACCTCATTTCATTGAAGCCGGTTCCAAAACTCATAACACCTGTCAAGTAAACATTTAGAATGATGAAATTACCAAAATTGAAATTTAAATAAAAGCTACCGTAACTCGTTCCTACTAATGAATGCTGAATTCACAGGAGCGTATAGATTCTGACATTATATCTGGACTGTCTTTGTGCGGATAAGACCCTGAGGGGTGAAATCTAATTTGGATATAACGTAATTTGTTGCTCGTTTGCAAGGAAAGGAGTGAACTTGGAGAACCGATCGGCCGGGCGTGGATTTAAATGTTTTTTTGTATTATGCTTTTAACCGACGATCTAAAAAGGAGGTTTTCAATTCTATTGTTTTTTTTTATGTGTTACTGCTACTTAGTTTTTAACTGGGTGAAACATTTTTTTTTTAACTTCATGCTGTAACCCACATATAGCAGGGTAAGCAGAGGGAACCAGAGAACCTAATGTTAAGACACTCCATTCTCTTTCAACAATTGCGGAAAGTGGGGAACGGAATTGGTGAAACAATTTTAATGATTCTGAGTTGTGAAAACAAAGGTACGCTGGTAGATTTAGGGAAGCCGGTGTATTTAGGGAAGCCGATACATAGCGGTAAGTCGGTATATATAGATGACGGTATAGGATGTTAAATTTTTTTACAATCTCACTCTAAAATTTTCCTGGCGATCATTTTTTGCAATTTCACTCTCACATCTTCCCGGCCACTACTTTCGAATAATTTGTCATTGACAAAAGGTAAGCCGATGGGAATCCTGTTATATGGACGCTTCGCCATAGCTTTTTTTGTGGTTCTATTTAAATTTATTAGTAGTGTAATAATGTTCACTTGACACTGAGATTTCCCATAGATTTTCCTATATGTAATTGTTTTTATATAGTTTTTATTCCACCGTTCATTATATTCCCTTATACCCACGTTATTGGCTCAATATTGAGTCTTTTATTCTTATTGCAATAATATATCAACGACAGCTCCAAAATATTTTCATTTTTTTTACCAAAAATACTACTTGATTCATGAACATAACTACTTCCTCGAGTAGAAATCAAATCCATAACCATAATTAATTTCACATAACCCACTGTGTCACAATACACTTAAAACAAAATATTATACATGCCAGGTTTTCCCCTTTCCCACCCATCCTTTCCCCAAAATGTGGTGGTTCCGATAGCGGACTACTACATTATCCTCCCTTTCCATCTGTATCCTCTAGGTTGGCAACGCATCTAGTACATCTCTTGTGTTGTAGATGTTCATGGGTGAAGGTAACCACTTACCATCAGGCGGTCCTTCTGCTCGTTTGCCATCCGGTATCCATAAAAAAAAAAATATATATTATACATATAAAACATATTTTAAACATTAAAAGAGATTCGTAACAAATTGAATAGCAGAGATCCGTTTAATTTAACGTCGGAATACTAAATTGCCTTCTTGTTTAGACGTGAGCCCATTCATTTATGTGTTTTCCGTCGAGCCTGGTGGTGCGGTTTGTATTAAGTTAAGGAGATTAATTTAGATACGACGTTTTACTTCGGACATGTTGTTTTGAAAAAGAACTTCAGTATTGGTCATTTTGGTGTGATAATACATTGATCACATAGCAGGGTAGGTAGAGGGAACCAGAGAACCTAGTGTTAAGACACTCCATTCTCTTTTAAAATTTCCGTTCCCCACTTTCCGTCGGATTAAGGCATTGCGTGCTGAGTGGCGGAACTCAACGCTGCGTTTTGCCTTGTTATCAGAGCGTGGAAATTAATATAATAAATATAATTTAATGTTTTCATTTTCTAGCGTGGCAATCTAATCCACAACCTACCGCACTTAGAGTCACACGCTTGTGCCTTTCCGCCGCGACAGGCTAATTGAAATTATTTTTATTTTTCTACTCTGCATCGTTAAGTTTCAGTTAAGACAAAATGCGGCGTTGAATTCCGCCACATATTTTTTTACATTTTCTCACTTAAATAATATATGTGTTTTCTGTTGAGAGTTAATTCAGATATGACGTTTTACTTTGGATACGTTATTTTGCAAAAAAAGTTTAATATTGGCTTATTTATAGTCATGTTTAAATATTTTTTCCTATATTACTTAACCAGCTTACGCTTAAGAAAATGTTCCGTAAAAAGAACTTTAGTATTAGCCATTTTGGACTGATGAATATATTTAACTTATTTTAATTTTCTCATTTTGCTAAAAGAAAACCCAGCGTTCAATACCGTCACTTAACACAACATTTCTCAAATCGGAAAAAAATCGGAGAACGGAGTATCTTAGAGTGACAGTAGTCTTTTTCTAACTACCTACTTCGCTATGCAGGAAAAATCGTGAAACTGTTTTGCCCCAAGTAAATGAATCGAACTGCCAACCATTTAGGTTTACACTAAATGGAACTCACTGCACCACCGTGCCCTATATTTTCAAGTAACAAAATGTAACTTCACGATGCAGTGTACTCAATAAATATACCCGTACAGAGGAATTATTATATTCTGATCGTTACTCTGAAGGCTTGCACAAACGACGTTTTACGATCAAAAGCGCTCTGGTTAAACTTAGCTCAAAGGAAATTTTATATTTTAGAGAGACCAGCTACAGTTAAAGATTTTACCAAATACATCGGTTATTTTTTAAAAGAAATTGTATTTATTAATACATAATATATATATATATATATATATATATTGTCATATTCACACATTTTTTCATATAACAGGATAGACAGTGTCAAGACACTCCGTTTTCTGCTAATGAATTCTAGCAATGTACCTGTTCTCTCTCTTCTCTCTTCCGGTATTGTACAGGGCTGTGGGCGGCGGTGATCACTTACCGGTGACCCGAACGCTCGTTTGCCTTGTCCTTCCCATAAAAAAATGGGACCGTACCTAACTGTAAACGCGATAATTATGGACTAGTGGTTATATTCGACTTATTTTCATTTTTCTTATTTAGTAAAAAGTGCGGCGTTGAGCTCCGCAACTTAACACGATGTATTGAAATTGAGCACAAAGTGGGGAACGAAATATCTTAAGAATAGGATCTCTGTAAATAACCTGATATAAATTATACAGATATATACTTATATATCGCGTTTTCCTTTATATTGTCAAAAAAAAACTGATTAGTTATTCTATTCTCCACTGTTATCTTATTTAAAAAGTCTTTTAATGAATACTAGAATTATAATATCTTCTTTATAAACATACATACATACATAGCTTCACGCTGTGTCCCGCATATAGCAGGATAGGCAGAGGGAACCTAGTGTTAAGACACTCCGTTCCCCACTTTCCGCCGAAGTGAGGCATTACGTGCTAAGTGGTGGAACTCAATGCCGCGCTTTGCCTTGTTACCAAACCCAGGAAATGAATTTCATTTCCTGGAGTGGGAATCGAACCCACAACCTATCGCGTTTACAGTCATACCCTTGTGCCTCTATGCCACGACGGGTGGGTGGATCTTTTTTTATGTATAAATATCGTTTAGGTAAAAGCTAAGTTAAAAAATCGATTAAAATATTCAAATATCAAACATTCATATGCGATTGTAACAACATTTTTAAACTTTAGATACATTTAGAAATAGTAAAGCCCTACAAAATATTAATTGAAACGAAATGTTAGCTTCAGTGGAATTTGGAAATTTAAATGAAATATCAGTTCTGATACGAAAATCGGAAAAAAATCTACATCCGGTGTAAAATTTTGAACTAGTGGTGTATTCGCACAGTGGGATGATTGATTTTGATTGATATTTTATCAAATTCATGTATGTATGTATGTTACGAGGCCTGTCATGGCGCAGAGGCGTAATGCGACTGTAAACGCAACTGGTTATGGGTACGAATCCCACTCCAGGGAATGGAAATGTGAAAAGTGGGGAACAGAAATCGGAAGAGAACGGAGTGTCTTAACACTTCTCTGGTTCCCTCTTCTTACCCTGCTATGTGTGGGATACAGCGTGAACTTATAAATAATATTTTATCTAGCAAGATAGAGAGAGTCAAGACACTCTGTTCTCCTCTTTTTGTTGACCAGAATTCGAGATATTGCATATAGAGTAGCGCCGCGTTTAATCCTGCACTACATAACTTTTGTTAACTTTTTCTTCTGAAGTATTATATTTAAATTATTTTTTTATTACTTAACTGTTAATAACCAAAGAGTCCAACATATTTTACTAATCAAATATTTACATATTTTAATATTTAAAAAGAGGCTATTTACTAAATTTATATACATGGAAATAGTGGTATTTTATGGGAATCCAAAGTGGCCATCGGATGATATGGAGTTTGGGATATGAAAGACATAACCGATATAATAGACATGAGTGTATCGTTCCTATCTTCATTCCAGTTGCATATATGGCGCTAGATTCTGATAGCACATAATATGAAATAAAAACTATAATATTAATGCCTGTCGTGACGCAGAGGCACAAGCGTGCGACTATAAACGCGACAGGTTGTTAGTTCGATTCCCACCCCACGAAATGGAATTTTTCATTTTCTGGGTTTGGTAACAAGGCGCGGCGTTGAGTTCCGCTACTCAGCACGTAATGACTCAATTCGGCGGAAAGTGGGGAACGGAGTGTCTTAACCCTGGGTTCCCTCTGCCTACTCTGCTATATGCGGGATACAGCTTGAAGCTGTGTATATATGTATGTATGAAATAAAAAAAAATCTGTATTGGGACTTAGAAAAAAAATCACATAAATAAAGTTCGATAATGACTACTATAGTTTAGAACTGTGTTGTAGTCATTAACGCCCTCCTCCACAAAATTAATTAACAATTAACCAACATAAAAGAAAAGTGGAGTGATTTAACACTACTTAATCAAAATTTTGAATTTTTCTCATATGGCTTAGTTAGAGTACCTCCTACTGTCAAACATTTTCCACCCGAATCCGATATTGTGTTGTCAGTTATTAGCTTGGTCCAGATATATGGGCATTAAATAATAAACATAGACTTACAGGACATACGATGAGTTTAAATTTCAATACGTTTACCTTTTTTTTTTTTTTTTTTTTTATGGATACCGGATGGCAAACGAGCAGAAGGACCGCCTGATGGTAAGTGGTTACCTTCGCCCATGAACATCTACAACACAAGAGATGTACTAGATGCGTTGCCAACCTAGAGGATACAGATGAAAAGGAATCAGACGGAGGACGAACCTCCTACCACCAAACAACCTCCTTTTACCTCCCACAAACACATAACGCAGCACATATATACTAACATTGAACGCTGAATATAACACAATACGACTGATGATAGAAGTGATTTTTATAGTATTGTGGCGTCCCACTCTTGTCAGGCTATTGTCTATCTACCTTACAATACTTACAATTTCCTTCAAAACAAATTCTAAATTACGTAATATGTTAACACAGTTAAGTGACAGAAATCAACTCCATGTTTCGTCTTACCAGAGTATTTAAATGAAAATATATTAAGTTTAATTATTTTTCCGACAGGGGATCGAACCTACGACCCAAATGGTTGTAGGTTCGATCCACAATGGCCTGCAGAGGAAGAAAAAAGAACTTTCAATAAAATATAAATATAATTTTTATATCCAATCCAGTTATAAAATTTAATATTTGCGGGTATTGGTATTAGCTGGAAGACCTAATTAAATGAAAAGTTATTGAACTATTATACTATATAATTAAATTTTGTACGATTCGAGTAAATATTGCTATTGTGTAGTAGTATTCGTATATATATGGACTATATTGATATACGAGTACTACTGAAATCGATAAATTTGAAGTATTTGCTTGTTAGAGGAAAAAATAAAATACTTTTGAATAGTCAGTTAACATAAAAATGATAATGGTGTCAGTTCTACATAAAGCTTTCATCAACTCGAAAGGAAAAAACTAGAAACTAGAAACTGTATTATATACATACATACATACATAGCTTCACGCTGTGTTCCGCATATAGCAGGATAGTCAGAGGAAACCTAGTTGAGACACGCCGTTCCTCACTTTCCGCCGAATTGAAGCATTGCGTGGTGAGTGGCGGGACTCAACGCCGCGCTTTGCCTTGTTACCAAACCCAAGAAATGAAATGAAAGGAATAAAACATACATACATACATAATATATACAAACAATTTGTTTCATTTTTTAAATATTAATTCATTTATTCCTATTGCATACCAAAATAATTACGTAAACATTAATATTGTGAACAATATTATTAAAAAGACCTTAAGCTCCATTCAGTTGACTCAACGCTTAACGTCATGAATCCGAACAGAGAGCGGAGAGTGAAATATCTTGACACTAGCTTATATCTGCTTATACTATTGTAAAAAGAAAGATAGCTAACATAAAAAAGATACACAAACCAACAAAAGTGCACTAAAAATAAAAAAAAACTCCAGTGCGTACTAGCCTGAACCGGTCTCACCCGCTTGTATCCAGTACATTTCGGATCATTCTAGAACTTTGCCATATTTCGTGTGCCGCGTGCCGACAGCCAACGAAATTTAATTTTAAATTTAATAAAATATATATAAAAATAACTCATTTCATTTAATTTTGTTTCCTAGTAATTAAATTGCAACCTTGAGTTACACCATTCAACTTGCAGTCTTTCGAATTCATGAGAAAAGCGGAGAAGAGAGTATTTTAACACTAGGTTCTATCTACCTATCTTGCTGTAAAAAAACTTACATAAAAATAGATAGGTACACTAACAAAAATGCACTAAAAATTAAAAACCCCAGTGCGTACAAAGCCTGAACCGGTCTCAACCGGTTGTATCCAGTAAATTCCGGATCATTCTAGAACTTTGCCATATTTCGTGTGCCGCGTGCCGACAGCCAACGAAATTTAATTCTAAGGCGCCTTGCGCTTAGTTGGAGCTCAAAGCGCACATTTCATACCGCATATACGAGTACCTGTGGCAATTTTAAAAGACAAACCATGTTGTTTAACAAGATTAACGTAAAGCGATCTTTTTGTTTTATATCGCCAGCCGTAAGCTTTTACTGTATGACGAAACTGACTAGTGTAGTACTAGGAAATTCTTTGAAAATGATTTTTTTTTGTAGATAATTTGAGTCGAGCTTTTTTAGGTTTACGCATTTTCTGTGTAATGTGTAGGTTAAAAGCTGGTTATATGTCAATCTGTTTTTTATTTTTGATTATTTTAAGAGACTTATACTTACTAGATTATTAAGGAACATGGAAAAATATGTAATAAAAAAGTATATATATTCAAAATTTCCGTTACGGGTGACAGTAGTATGTCAAATTAAAAAAATATATGTGTATACTGTCATAAAGGAAAGCTGCTTCACTCTTTATCTCGCATAGAAGGGAAGTCATAGAGAATCTAGTGTCAAGACATTCTGTTATACCTCCTCCGTTAGTATATATGTATATATAAAAACCGCAACGCATAATAAAACTCATTCTTGCTTGCCTATCTTGCCTCTTTTAACGAATAGTATTTCTAACCTCAATACCGTTTCTGGAACATCTAATTCCATATTAACATAATCCTTCACTATTACTCTACTCCTATTCATTACTTATTTCTTACCCCTTTTACTAAAACTTACTTATATGAATAATTTAAAGTATATTTTCATTTATGTATCGTAGTGCAGTTGGAAAGAGTTTGAATGCAAATGCGATTGGTTGTAGGTTCGATCACCATGCGACGAATTATCATTTTTTCGTTTTTCCGCTAAGCTAAGCGCAGCGTTGAGTTCAATACTCAATACGACGACGACGTCCTATGCTGGAAATAGACCTCTCCCATAGAACGCCATGTAGCATGACTGGATGCCTCCTGCATCCAGCGTTTCCCCACAATTTTGATCAGGTCATCGGTCCATCTAGTAGGAGCTGTCACCCGCTACACCTTCCGTAACAAGTGTTACCCAACACGTTTGGGACAAAAAGAGAAAAAAGAATATCTTATCAATGTTCACCTTTACGTTCATCTTTACGTTCTCTCTGAAAGCAAATTTTAATTTCACCGTTCTGCTAACACAAAGCACGGCGCTGAGCTCCATCATTCAACACGTAATATTTCGAATTTGAATAAAAATTAGAAAACAGAGTGTCTTGACACTACATTCTCACTGACCGCTTAACCATAAAAAGCGTGAAACTAAATAAAAAACCTTTCAATTGCGATAGTTGAGACCAAAGTTATTGATTAAAGATGCGAGAGTTGCCCAGAAACCTTTTCCTCCAACTAATATATGCGATACGTTACCGTATTTGTGAGGTGTAGTTTTTATTTTTCTTTAATTTAACTGGTCGCTTCGAGAGCTATACTATGCTATGATTCTTGTTGAATAAGCATTTGTATAAGAAAAAGATTTTATATTTTGTTATGTATATGAACTAGAATAGGGCGTGAATAAGTTGATAAGTCAACGCTACAGGATGTCTCAAAATTAACACGCAAGATTTGACTTTGCCGCCATTTGTGCAGTGAAGTGTTGGCAACCCCTGAAAAAAAAGCAATTTGACAGCTAACAGTATAGGGTTATTAAAAATGGAGCGTTACACGATGAGAACAACGTGTCTTCATTATTAAAGAATATTTCAAAAATAGTGAAAAAGCTTAGCGGCTGCAGTTCGAATTCAAATCTTGCGTTAATTTTGGGACACCCGTTATATTATCAATTCATCCACACTCGTAGTAATGATTATATAACATTTAAGTTGAGTTCACCACTCTATATATAATGTGCTTGAATTCTTCAGAGAGAGTGGAGGATGGAGTGTTTTAACACTGAGTTCTCTATAACTGCCCTGCTTTACTAGAAAACATGACATGAATTCGGACAGAAAGTAGAAAATGAAGTGTCTTAACACTAAATTCTTTCTTATCTTTCTGAAACTGAATAAAAACGCATTCATTGCAAATAGTCAGGGTAGAAGTTATTGATTAAGATGCGAGCTGCAGAAACTTTTTCCTCCAACTTCGTATATACGATACGTTACCGTATTCGTGAGGTGTAGTTTTATTTTTCTTTAATTTAACTGGTCGCTTCGAGCTATAGTATGCTATGATTCTTGTTGAATAAAAGCATTTGTATAAGAAAAAGATTTTATATTTTGTTAATATGTATATGAATTTCAGAATAGGGCGTGAATAAGTTGAGAAGTCAACTTATACAGGGTGTCCCAAAATTAACAGATTGACTTCCGCGCCATTTGTGCGGTAGTGTTGGCAGCCCTGAAAAAAAGCAATTTGACAGCTAACAGTATAGGGTGGTAAAAATGGGCGTTACACGATAGAACAACGTGTCTTCATTATTAAAGAATATTTCAAAAATAGTAGAAAGCTTAGCGGCTGCAGTTTCGAATTCAAAATCTTGCGTTAATTTTGGAACTACCCGTTATATTATCAATTCATCCACACTCGTAGTAATGATTATATAAACATTTAAGTTGAGTTCCACCACTCTATATATAATGTCTTGAATTCTTCAGAGAGTGGAGGATGGAGTGTTTTAACACTGAGTTCTCTATAACTGCCCTGCTTTACTAGAAACATGACATGAATTCGAACAGAAAGTAGAAAATAAAGTGTCTTAACACTTTAAATTCTTTCTTATCTTTCCTGAAACTAGAATAAAACCACCACATTCAATTGCAAATAGTCGAGACCAGAAGTTATTGATTAAAGATGCGAGCTGCAGAAACTTTTTCCTCCAACTTCGTATATACGATACGTTACCGTATTCGTGTGAGGGGTGTAGTTTTATTTTTCTTTAATTTAACTGGTCGCTTCGAGCTATACTATGCTATGATTCTTGTTGAATAAAAATCATTTGTATAAGAAAGGTTTTATATATTGTTAATACATGTATGTAAATTTACATACAAGGCGTGAATAAGTTAATAAGTCGACATTTTTTAAATTAGGTTACTGTTTTACTTATAAATTTAATATTGTTTTCAACATTTCAATCAAATCAAGCACTTTCATGAAAAAACATCCTTTAAATGACATAAAAACAGAAATTATAAAATATTTGAATCGAAAGATGCCTCAAGTAGCTTCGTTTTTGACTTTCACGCCTGGCCCGGATTTAACTTATATGTAAATTATATTAATTGATATGATTTAAGCAGAGGGAACCTTTTGAAATAAAGAATCTAGTAATATCTCGAATTCATGCGGACAGTAGAGAACTGAGTGTCTTGACACTAAAATCTCACAAATTCACTCTGAGTGCTTATGTTGGTATAAATAAGTCTGACTTAGACGACAGTATAGGATGTAAAGTTTTTGTCGAGCTTGTTGTTTTGCAATACCAATTTTTTCTGAACCTTGTTTGTTTTTTGTCATATATATTTTTTTCAAATTCACTCCCAAATTTTTCTTGACCTCCTTTTTTTGGCATACCTAAATTAGTGGCATATTTACTAAAAGATTTGCTAGTAAGTCCGCCATTAATTTCTTGTACATAAACAGAAGATTTTACTTGGACGCTTCTCCACTGATATATACCTAACATTATGTGAAATAATTTAATTCTTTTTTTTTTTAACTTCACGCTACATCCCATATAGCAGGATAGGCAGAGGGAACCTGAGAACCTAGTATTAAGACACTCCGTTCTCTTTCAACAAATCCGTTCCCCACTTTCCGCCAGATTGAGGCATTGCGTGTTGAGTAGTGGAACTCAACGCCGCGCTTTGCCTTGTTACCAAACCCAGAAAATGAAAATACTTCATTTCCTGGAATGGAAATCGAACCCACAACCTGTCGCTTTACAGTCGCACACTTGTGCCTCTGCGTCACGACAGTCGATTATTAATATCAAAATGTAATAATTAATATTAAAATAGTAACTCAATATAAAATATTTAAATATTTTTTACATTAAATAAAAAAGCATTACTGACACAACGAATTTACTTCAAGTACTTATAAGAAAATCCCGGCTTAAGCTAAACCGTCCTTACATTTACGGAAATGTGTATTTCTTCGGGCATGCGATCATTGCCGTCGTACAATTCTGTAATATATATGCTGAATGAAATATTATTTGTAGATCTTTTTTTGTTTTATAGTTATAATTATTATAAATGAGGCCAGTCGTGGCGGAGCAGCAAGCGTCCGATTGTAAGCGCCATAGGTTGTGGATTCGATTCCCCCTCTAGGAAATGGAATTTTTCACTTCCTGGGTCTGGTAACAAGGCAAAGCGCAGCGTTGAGTTCCGCCACTCAGCACGCAATACATCAAAGGGGAAAATTATTAGTTCTGCGTTCGATTCCAATCTCTTAATACTGATTCGGTATCGTTAAGTCGAGAAGCTTTAAAAAAAACAAGATAGATATTTTAAGCGTTAATAGGAAAAAAACGCTGTATTATATCTACTATCCATGGAATGCAAAGTAGTTTTTTTCTCTTATATCGCGTAAGACGGAATTAAACACCGCGCTTTGTACCTACTTACCTGATGGTAGAAATTGAAATAATTTAAATATCCCCCGAGTGAGAATCGAACTCACAACCAATCGTATTTATAGTCTGGTGCTGTCCCACTACGCCATATTAGACTTTTATTTTGGTATGATAGAGCAGGTTAGGCAGAGGACACCTAAGAACCTAAGGAGTAAGTTGAGTTCCCCCATTCAGTACTTATACCTCAATTCGGCGGGAAGTGGGAAACGGAGTGTCTTAGCACTAGGTTCCCTCTGGTTACCCTGCTATATGCGGGATATAGCGTGAAGCTATGTACATGTGTATTTTTATATAATAAATACGAATAAATATACAAAAAATAATATCTAAGTCACAAAAGTAAAAGACGCAATACACAACAGCAATAATCATGATCTTACATCTCACATCTCACAATTAAGTCCCTAGAATCAAGTAAAAACGTCTAATTGAATTTAAAATAAAAAAGCCAAGGATTAAGGGATTTGTAGCGCATAGCGCGAGTGTTTGGTTTCATTTGAGACTCTTATATACTTTAGTTCCTTTTTTCGCTAACTTCAAGCTTAAATACTGAAATACTGGAAATTTTGAAGTTTTAAGTAAAATAGGGTAGTTTCTTACCGACTTGAAAAAAGGAGGGTCTTAATTCTACTGCGTTTTTTTATCTTTTTATTCAGTGAACTAATTTTCATATTTTTTTTTTATATAATAGGTAATGCTTCTGGTGTGGTCTCATTTTAATTTAGTTACGATCTGACATGTAGTTTTTGAGTTATTCGTAATCATGTCACTTTGTAAAGCATTTCATTTAACAGTTCTGGTAAAGTATGGTGTTGTGTTCAACCATTTATAACGCATTCCGACCACTTATCACGAATTCGGATGGAAAACGGCGAACGGAGTGTCTTCATACAAAATCTTTATCTGAAGCAATAATTTCACAGTAGGTGCAGTGGGGAACGGAGTGTCTTAACTCTAGGTTCCCTCTGCCTAACCTGCTATATGCGGGATACAGCGTGAAGCTATGTATGAATGTATGTGGGTGTATTGTCATATAATTAAATAAATATTTAGCTATCTCACTCGATATGGATATTGAATGATCATATTGATTTATTTTAATTATCCGAATACAGTGTTCTCAAACATTTGCTTAATAAACGTGGAATACAGTACATATTATACTTATGTTGATATGTATATTCATATCGGCTTAGAGTGTAGACCTGCTAAGTCTATTTTTTGCTATTATCACTTTTTTATAGCATACAATAGTATGAAAAACATATCGAGATCAGCGTGGTACATTGGGGTAGGGATTCATTTGCGGTTATGAGTTCGATTCGAGGATTATATTTAAATTATTAAAAATTTCCCAGTCTAATAGGACACATTTCTTTTTTTTTAGCTTCGCACTGTATCCCGCATATAGCAGGGTAGACAGAAGGAACCTGAGAACCTAGTGTTAAGAGACTCCGTTCCCCACTTTCTGTTGAATTGAGGCATTACGTGATGAGTGGTGGAACTCAACGCCGCGCTTTGCCTACATGAGTTGTTAAAAAAAAAAAACTTGCTACCTTAAATTTTGATACAAAGTACCACAATCCTTATAACTTATACCAAACGTAACAGACGCCTCCACGATTTGTAGATTAACGTACACTTGATATATATAGGCAGAGGCTTCAGCTTTGTGGTTTTTAATTACGTTTCCATACATACATACATACGTACCGTCTTTTATTAGATTGTGTCTACCGTAAAAGAGAACTATTGTTGATTTGGGAATAAAAGCGAGTAGAATTTTAACAAGATTTTCTCAATTTTTTTAGTAGGGTAGTCAGAAAATAGTGTTGAGACACTCCGTTCTATACTACCCACCTGAATTTGAGGCATGGCGAGTATAGTGTAGGTCAACGCCAAGTTTTATCTTACCAGAGCTCTATTAAAAAAAAAAAAGTTTTTTTTTTAATTTTGACATTTCTTTCTAAATGGCAAGTAGTCAAAGGGAACCTAGTGTCCAGACACTCCATTTCATTATCCGTCTGAATTCGATACATTGCATATTGAATGGAACGTTAAGTTTTCTCTTACCAGTGCAAGAAAATTGAAAAAAAAAAAATTTTTTATTTACCCCCAAATGGAAATCGAACCCACAACCGATCGCGTATACACTCAGACACTATCCCTCTGCTAGATTTTCATAAATATATGTTCAGTATTTCATTTCATTTTTCGTATATTCATCGTAAATGAGAATCGTCTGTGTTCTTAGTAATACTATTGTCGTTTTGGGAATAAAAGCAATTAGATTTTTAACAAGTTTTTCTCACATTGTCTTGTATGCAATTCAGAAAGTGAATATATTAGTGGCTCACGAGATGCTTTTTACTATAGCAGTGGTAGATTTAAAGCTTATAATTTATATGAAGAAATATACATTTAAATATTTAATGTTCTAGTGTCCTCGTTGACGCGTTAACAACACGCTGTCTTTAGCAATGTATATGTTACTTTATATCAACATGGACATCAAACTATGGTAGTGTGTTTAACATTTATTTTGTTAATTAAATATACTTTTTATGCATTATTTTTTAAATGTTAAATGCATTCTGCACTCCTTCTCTACATCAACTATAATTTTGCCAAATTTCATGCTCCTTCGTCCGTATTTTTGTAAAAAGGGGTACAAAGTTTTTGCTTCACGTATATACACATATAGATGGTAACATTGAGATGTCAGTAGAATAAGAAGCATGGATTATTAAAGAAATTTAATATCTTTCACTTTCATGATAAGGCATTAGAAATATATTAAATAAATAAAGCAGTTCACAGTAGTCAAAGAAAATCTAGTGTCAATAACGTTCGTCGCTTTCCATTCGAATTCGAAGCACTATGTGTTAAGTAGCGGAACTTAACGCCGCGCTTTATTTTAACAGAGTAATAATAATGAATTCTTTGATTTTAGATTATTACACATAACCTACTCTACCTGTGAACACGGACTACTGTAAAGTATTCCAAACGTTGGATTTCCAAAAAATGTATTTCCGAATATTAAAATATACTAGATTAATCCGGTTAAAATAGTTTATTCAATAGAGTAAGAATAAGTTAATAAGTAAATTTATTATTTAAAGATATATATTTTATATACGTTAAAGAATAGCTTCACGCTTTATCCCGTATAACAGGGTATTCAAAGAGAACCTAGTGTCAAGGCACTCCGTTTTCCGGCCAAATTACAAAACTGGTTATAAAACACGTGCTTACTATCAAATGCTGTTCCTATGTTAAATTTTCATATACAATAAGTAAGCATAGCACGCACGCAATACCTTAATTCTGGAGTAAGTGGGGAAAGGAAGTCCTAATAGAACGGAGTATCTTAACACTAGGTTCTCAGGTTCCTTCTGTCTATTCTGCTTTGTGTGAATTACAGCGTGAAGCTATGGCTATAGCTAGTAATAAATGTATATAAATATTTTATTTTTGACAAAACATAGCCTTATTAATTAATAAAAAATAATAAGAAAAAGCAATATATGTATATATTTAGTATGTTATTACATTTTACATTTATAATCATTAAAAATAAATCATAAAATTAAGGCAAGCGCGGTGTTGAATTACACCACTCAGCACGCAATGCCTTAATTTGGTGAAAAGTGGGAAACGGAGTGTCTTAACACTAGATTATCAGGTTCCCTCTGCCTACCCTGCTATATGCGAGATACAGCGTGAAGTTAAAAACAATCATTGTAAACCAATATTTTATTTATATGTTCAGTCTTTTATTAGATTTTACATACATATATTCACCGTAAATGAGAATAGTCTGTATTCTTAGTAATACTATTGTCGTTTTGGGAATAAAAGCAATTAGATTTTTAACAAGTTTTTCTCACGTTCTTGTATTTCTTTTGGGATTTTATATGTGAAATGGAATTTAAGATATGGTAATGAATTACACTATACGCTTTTAACTATAGATATGGATTCATATCTTAATGAATATTAAAATTATAATAATAAAAAGAAAACTGACTTCATATAAAATGAACTATGAAGTACAATTATTACGAATAACTCAAAAACTACTTTTTAGATCTTCACTAAATTTAAATAAGACTACACCAACGGTAAAATAGCTATCATATAAACAAATAATTATCAAAGGTAGTTCTCCCAGTACAATGTTACATATACAATTGAATAAAGAAGTCTCATATTTTCCATACATACATACATAGATTCACGCTGTATTGCGCATATAGGAGGGTAAGCAGAGGGAACCTAGTGTTAAGACACTCCGTTCCCCACTTTCAGCCGAATTGAGCCGATTGCCTCTTATTTTAGTCAGTTAATAAATATATAAATACATTTTTTTAATGTCAAAGTACCGACGGAGTGTCTTGGCACTAAATTCTCTCTGACTGCCCCGCTAAATAGAGCTTGAATATGCTTTTAGTATAATAGTAAAGTTGCATGAAAAATGTATAATTTTATGATAAAAGATCACGTATTCTTCATTATGTGTTTCACTAATTTCTTTTGTTTTATTTATTATTTTATAGACTTTAATTATTTTCTAAGCAAACCTATTTAGAGAGGTAGTTAGACAGTACGAAGTGTCAAGACACCCTGTTCGCCGCTTTCCAAATAACTTCGTAAAATACAAAATACATAACAAAAAGAAATTAAAGTATATTATTGACTACTTTTCATTTTAAATGTATAACTTTATTTAATATCATAATATTATTATTAAATTAGTATAAAGTAAACTAATTTAGAATTTCGTTGAATGTTTCTATTCTATGAAATTGAATCAACGTTGAAGAAAACTTTATTTACATTATGAAATTATTTAGTTGTTCGTAGTTTTTGATTATTTATATAATGTTAGCTGCTTTGGTAAGGCAAAGCGCGGCGTTGAGTTCCGCCACTCAATATGTAATATTAAACTAGGGCAGAAAGTGGCGAATGGAGTGTTTGACACTAGGCTCTTTTTTTTATGGATAACGGATGGCAAACGAACAGGAGGACCACCTGGTAAGTGGTTACCTTCGCCCATGAACATTTACAACACCAGAGATGTTGTAGATGCGTTGCCAGCTTAGAGGATACAGATGGAAGGGGAGGACAATGTATTAGAACCACCTCTATTGGAACCACCACATTTTGGGGAACAGATAGGTGGGAAAGGGGAAAACCTGGCTTACATGCCATCGAACCGGAACACATCATGAGATAGTTGGCGGTTCGTCTTTGACATGATAGTGGGCGGTCGCCAGTCGGAGGATGAACCTCCTACCACCTAACAAAACTCTCTCTTTGACTACCCTGCTATGCAGGATAAAGCGTGAAGCTTATACTAAATGTTAATACGAGTAGTAATAAATTTTTGAGTCCTTTCTACGAAAACAGCTTGGACGAGGGATAAAGAAGGAAGGAGCATAAAAATTGGCATACATATATTATACCTAAATGGAGACAATGTGCAGGAAACAAATATTTAAATTTTTCCTTTTAATTATCAAAAGTCAAAGGTAATCGTTTAGGCATAAATAAGTTAAAAATCGAAAGCACATGTTTTATGTTTTATTCACTCTATATATAAAGGAAGCTAACTGCTCATAATATATTTAAAAAAAAATGTATTTGTAAATCGATTTATCAACCTATTCACGCCTCTTATTGTATATAAACAATTGTCCTGGGCTTGAATCGAACCCACAACCTGTCATCATCACTTACCATAAGACTAGCAATAATAAGGCAGTTAACACACAAGCAAATTCTCTAACTCAATTCCAATTTCTTACAAATCTCATAAATATTAAGAGAAACATGAAAAAAAAGAACTTCACATATTACACGCGCATGTAAATTTTGTTCTTACTAACTTTATCAATATATCATCGCGATCTTTCTTTGGAGTTTGAAATTTATTTATAAGTAGCTAACGATTATTTTTTTTTTTTTTTTTTATGAATAACGGATGGCAAACAAGCAGAAGGATCACCTGATGGTAAGTGGTTACCTTCGTACCATGAACATCTACAACACCAGAGATGTTGTAGATGCGTTGCCAACCTAGAGGATATAGATGGAAGGGGAGGACAATATAGTAGTCCGCTATCGGAACCACCATATTTTGAGGAGAGGATGGGCGGGAAAGGGGAAAACCTGGCTTACATGCCATCGAACCGGAACACATCATAAGATATTTAGCGGTTCGTCTTTGACATGATAGTGGTCGCGAGCCAGTCGAAGAACAAAACTCCTACCACCAAAAAGAAGACACACACACAGTTTATTGTGCCAAATATATATATATATATATATATAAATACAGTTGGTTGGTGTCTGTATGCCTTTTTTTAGCTTCACGCTGTATCCCGCATATAGCAGGGTAGGCAGAGGGAACCCCTAGTTTTAAAACACTCCGTTCCCCACTTTCCTCTACTTTTTGATTCGATTCCCATTTGAGGAATAATTATATTTTAATTATTAACATTTGTTCACTTTTGTAAAAGTGCCTGGTGCAATTAATGACTAAGTCAAAAACAAAATCAAGAAAATCAAACACTTTCAAGTCAAAAAGTATTATTTTATATTTGAGCATTTTCATCTTAAATAATATTAAGTATTTTCATTTTCGGGATCTGGTAACAAGGCAAAGCGCGGCGTTGAGTTCCGCCACTCAGCACGCAATGCCTCAATCCGGCGGAAAGTGGGGAATGAAATTGTTGTAAGAACGGAGTGTTTTAACGTTAGGCTCTCAGGCCTCTTCTTCTCCTCCTCCTCCTCTGCCTACCCTGCTATATGCGGGATACATGATGTAGCTAAAAAAGTCTATATTGTATTGGTAGACCTCATAAATAAACAAATAAGAAGAAGTGTAGTAGTGTAGTGGTACAATACAGTCGAGTATTGTACCACTACGCCACGATGGCTTTACTTACCAAGGATTTTAAATATATTCAAATGTTTTCCAGTATTCTTTGAGTCGACTTCCTTAACATAACCTCGTTTATTCTGACACAAAAAGAAAATATTATACAATGCTAGCCAAATTTGAATTTTGAATGTCAATTTAAAATAATAAGATGTTTTTATAAGTAGATGTTGTTTGGCTTACACTAAGAGTGGTTAAGTCTTTTGGATTTTCCTCGAATTTTTTTGTAGATGGCCGCTAAAAGGAAAAATAATTTTAAAATATATGTATATTCTCATAACAACATAATTTGAAAGAGAATTATGATTAAATATATATTATTTCAGACTATCATAGTGGCAATGGGACAGCATTTGACAGCCGGCTTTGCCTTGTTACCAGAATGAGAAAAAAAGAAATGAAAATACTAAATATACCTAATCATCTCTTATATTATTTAAATTATTTTTATTTTTTCGCTTTGGCTCTCCACAATGTCTCAATTCTATTAGAAAGTGAGAAATGGAGTATCTTAACATGAGGTTCTCAGAATCCCTCTACCTACCCTGCTATATACGGGATACAGCTAAAAAATAATTTGCGTTGAGTTCCTCCACTCAGCACGCAATGCCTCAATCCGGTGGAAAGTGGGGAACGGAAATGTTGAAAGAGAACGGATTATCTTAACACTAGGTTCTCTGGTTGCCTCTACCTACCCTGCTATGTGTGGGATACAGCGTGAAGTTAAAAAAAAAAAATAATAAAAAAATATATTTTGACAGACATGATTGTTTATCAAAAAAAAAGCAATATAGCTACTTCAAAGCCATCAAATTTAAATTCAAATTTAATATGTACTTTGGACTGAATTTGATCACGCAAGCGAAGCCGCGGGAAACACTAGTCAAATAAAATGGATCCTAATGTCTACTTAAAGAATTGTACATATACATATCAACTTATCAACATCTTCCTAACCTATTTTTTCTCTTTTTTTTTAATTTGCAAGTCGACTTATCCACTTATTAACGCCTGTTACAGATATTATGTAAATAAAAACAATTTAATTTATTTCACGGTGTGATAATCTCTCACAAAAGCCTTACTCTTAAACAAATAATGTTAAGTACAACATTTTTCATTTCAAGTAATTTATTCTTTGTATATCTTTTGTGAAATCCTGAAACAAAAATTCTGTCGAAAAAAAGGATTTTAATATGAATATTTATATCATTATGTCTTTGTCAAAGCAAATGGGTCAATAAGGTATGTAAATAACGCATTTGTGCAACTATGTGGAGTGCAGTTTTAGTTTGGTGTTAAGTTATTATTTTTTATTCTTTATAAGATGCAAGAGTAGTGATTGGTCACTATGCTTTATTCTATTGTGCCTCAAAAAAGTTAATAAATCTTTTTTGTCACAAGGTATATAAAATTCCAGAAATAATTACAAATCTGCCACTTCAACAATTTAAAGTTAAGATTAAGAACATATTATTATAAAAAGTATATTATTCTGTCCAAGAATACTATAATAATATCAATGTGTGGAATTAAATGCTGTTGACGCTCACCCGGGAGTCGGGAGGCTCATCATAGTTGTATATTTATTGTAAAAAATTTATTTAAAAAGAGCAACTGTTGAGCTTCTTGCCAGCTCTTCTCAGCAGAACTGCCTTCCGAGCTGATAGTAGCTTCCGTTAGGACTGACACGACTGACACTTTTGTAAAATTACGATTCGAAAGTGCTTGTAATAGCCTACTTGAATAAAGAATATTTTGATTTTGATTTTTTTGATTTTGTGTAGTGACTGTTCTTAGTCATTTGTTAATTTAATATTCTTCTGCAATTTATTATATTGTTATTTGTAAGCTGCTAATACCAAATAATCTTATGCTTTCTTACAGAATTTATATTTTTTCTGTCCGTTTAATGTGTGTTTAATTATCATTGTGGTTTAATACCTACTTGAGAGAATAGTACATACATACACAGCCTCACGCTGTATCCCGCATATAGCAGGGTATGCAGAGGGAACCTAGAGTAAAGACACTCCGTTCCCCACTTTTCGCCGAATTGAGACATTGCGTGCTAAGTGGCGGAACTAAACGTGGCGCTTTGCCTTGTTACCAAACCCGGAAAAAGAAAAATTTCACTTCTTGGAGTGGGAATCGAACTCACAGCCCGTTGCATTTACAGTCGCTCGCTTGCGCCTCTGCGCCACGTTGAGGTCCCCCACTGAGCACGCAATGTCTCACTTCGGCGAAAGGTGGGGAATGGAGTGTCTTAACACTATGTTCCCTATGCCTAACCTACTACATGCGGAATACAGCGTGAAGTTATGTATGTATACATTAAAAAAATCGAATTTCAAACCTTCTTTTTGAAAGTTGGTTAAAAAACAATTCGTCGTTATTTTAAACGACACAATTTTGTACGGTCGGTGAAAAGTCATCAAAATGGCCAACAAAAAATACCGCTTCATAGAGAATCCTATACAATTCGTTTAAGTTGTTAACATTCATTGTTTCACTCTTTCACCCATCAACTGGGCTTCGTTAGAAAATTGTTATCTGACGTTCTAGTCAAACTGTGTTACATTGAAGATAACAGAATAGTTGGAATTTTTTTAGCTTCACGCTGTATCCCGCATACAGCAGAGTAGCCCGACGGAACCTGAGAACCTAGTGTTAAGACACTCCATTCTCTTTCAACAATTCCCTTTCCTCAATTTCCACCGGATTGAGACGTTGCGTGCTGAGTGGCGGAACTCAACGCCGCGCTTTGCCTTGTTACCAGACCCAAGAAAATGGAAAAATTAAATTTTATTTCAAATTGGTTAGAAATATAATATAATATAATAGTCGATTTATCAACTTATACCCTGGTATCACGCGTGAATATATAGATAAATTTAATAGGATAATAAATTGAATAGGATGACAGCTCTATCTGCATATAAACTTTTTAACAAAAATAATAAGGCCGGTCGTGGCGCAGAGGCAAAAGCGTGCAAATATAAAGCGACAGGTTGTGGGTTCGATGCCCACTCAAATATATTATTTTCATTTCCCCGTTATATTACAACAAGAGCGGCGTTGAGCTCCGCGGCAATATAACTATAACTTTTTCACATTCACGAAATAAAACATAAATTAATATTATATTATATACGTACACAAAATTCAAGTAAAGACTTTCCGTTCGCCACTTTCTGCCGGAATTCGAGATATTGCATATTAAGAGGCGGAATTCAACGCCGCGCTTTGCCTTACCAGAGCTGTGCAATTGTAAAAAATTCATGCCCCTGAATGGGAATTGAATCCACAACCAACCGAGTTTACAGTTAAACGCTGCGTTACAATAAAAAAGTTACTCAACATTTCTTCATCCAGTAAAAAAGAACTGTAAAAGACAAAGTTATTACACTATATTCTCGAACTTAGGTTAAGTAATTTGGGCCCACGATTACTGTAAAATACAGTAAAATTTTCTACTAAAAGTAACGAATAAAAAATAACAGCGTATAAAGAAACCGTGAACGAGTCTATCTATTTATTTATTTAACGTGCAGTCGTTTTGAGAGAATTTTATTGAAATTCTGTTATGCAAATTTGGAAATAACATTTTTAGTGTTATTTGTGTTATAATTTGAATAAATTGGGGAAATATAAAAGAAATCTTAATACTTTTCATAATAGTATATAACATTTTTATATGAATTTGAAAAAGGGAAGAAGGAATTAGGAACTCGACTGTATTTTTTTTTGTGCGTTGACTTTTCTCTACATCTCTTATAACATTTTCGTCCCCCACATTCCGCTGAATTGAGCCATAGCGTGCTACTAAATATTAATTACTATAAATACTTAATAAATTTTTCATTTTCTGGGTTTGGTACTCAGCACGCAACGCCAATTCGGCGGAAAGTGGGGAACGGAGTGTATTAACACTAGGTTCCCTCTATCTACCCTGTTATATGCGGGTTACAGCGATAAGTTAATAAAAAATGCTTAATATTTTTTTTCTGGAGTGGGAATCGAATCCACAATCTGTTGCGTTTACAGTCCTTCACTTGTACCTCTGCCACGACACGGGTAAGTGACGTAAGAGTTTAAAGATTATGTAAGAATTGAACTAGTAAAACGATAGCTATATATTTACAATATAAAGTAATTCTTTATTAGTAGCCAATATGTTCCACTAGCTTCACCCCGCTTTCGTTAGCATAACTCATTTCAGACAAGCCACGATATTGAGCTTTATACATGCATATACTAACAGACAACCTACAGGCAAAACTACTGGCCGTAGAATGCTGAAATCAGGCATTTAGGCCAGGCTTACCAGGCTTCCTGGGTTATAGAGCCCCCCTTAATGTCTAAGAGGATTTCGAGAAATTTCTACGGAAACGGAAAGAAAAAATATTTTATAGTTCACGTAAACGAAGTCGTACTAAACTTAGTAGTCAAGAATCAAAAAGTTTCATCTATATCGGTTCAGTACTTTTTGCGTGAAAAAGTACCTATTAAACATACATCGTACCAAATTTTAATAATATAACTAAAATTTCAAGATTTTTTCTTTATTTGAAACATTGCTTTTATGCGAAAATCTAATACCATAATGTCTATATATTTATATTATAACTTTACGGCTGAAGAATCGCACAAAATTTTACAGTAAATCCTGTATTGTTAGCCACTAGCTTCATCCCCCGACTTTCGTTGACATAAATAATTTGAATTAATAAATGATGAAATAGGCAAGAGGCGAAGCGCGACGTTAAGTTTCGCCACTCAGCACGTAATGCCTCAATTCGGCGGAGAGTGGGAAACGGAAATCTTAAGAAAATGGAGTGTCTTAACACTAGGTTTTTAAGATTCCCTCTACCTACTCTGCTATATGCAGGATTCAGTGTGAAGCTCCGTGGGGAATATAGTCCTATCCTGAAAGAGGTTTTCTAGAAATTTCTACGAAAACGGAAAAAAATGATTTTATAGTCCACGTTAACGAAGTTGTAAGATACTACAAGGCTAAAGTATATTACAATTATAGTAGCAGTAGGTTTTTTTTTCCTTTTTCTTTTTTTTAACTTCACGTTGTATACCGCATATAGCGGGGTAGGCAGAGGGACCCAGAGAAGCTAGTGTTAAGACACTCCATTCTCTTTCAACATTTCCGTTCCACACTTTCCGCCAAATTGAGGCATTGCGTGTTGAGTGGCGGAACTCAACGCCGCGCTTTGCCTTGTTACCAAACCCAAGAAATAAAAATACTATTATAAATTTTACATTTTCTAGAGTGGGAATCGAACCCACAACCTGTCGCGTTTACAGTCGCACGCTTGTGCCTCTGCGCCACGACAGGCGTTTGTAAGGCGTTGCAGTAGGTAGAGGTTCAGTACTTTTTGCGTGAAAGAGTAACAAGCATACATAATCACAAAGTTTTGCATATAATATTATTATGATTTCACGGTTTTTTCTTATGATAATCGAACCTCAATAGCAATATATTTACAGTATAATTTTACGGCAGAAGAATCGCACTAAATTTTACAGTAAATTCTTTATTAATAGCCAATATGTTCCACTAGCTTCACCCCCCTTTCATTAACATAACTCATTTCAGACAAGCCGCGATATTGTGCTTTGGTAGCATCGTAAAATTTATGCTGACTTTATTAAAGAAATATTATAAAGTAAGCGATACTTTTGAATTTTATACTAGCATTTGTTTGTGGTTTTGTTTGCTTTTAATTGTATTTTTAAAATATGTTTATAGGTCATTTTGGCGAAGTGAGATATCTGATTGTGAATTTTTCTTTAAGAGGAATATAGAGATTGGAGGATTTTTTGTTTTGTATAGACAATATGTGCAAGAATAACGATTCGGTTTTATAATAAATATTTGGACGAAGGATCATGGAATTTATTTTATATTAGTTTGGCTTAGTTACAGTTATAGAGAAAAAAAATTTAGAAACCTAATATTTTTTTTAAGCAATGCATTCGACAGACATTTTTGTTTCAGGGTGCATATATCGTTTAAAATATGACTGAACTATTTTAATTGAGTCACTGGTATTAGTTAAGTTCCATTACTAAAATTTTATGTCTCGAATTAGCACGAAAAGTAGAGAACAGAGTGTCTTGACACTATATTCTCTTACAAATTATATATTTTTACATATTATTAAATTACTTAATTCTACTTACATTTTGATAATACGCAAGCAATGTCCTCAAAGTCAAGACCTTCGGTACGAGGTATATTTTAGTTATTCCCATAGAATCTTATGCCGTGGAATTCTATTGTGGGTATCTCAAGGCTTTCTCAGCAGATTTGCATTCCGAATCAGTGGTAAATTCTGCTTGGACGACTATTGACTTTATAAGCTAAAAATGTATAGAAAATTCTGATATTTTTGTATATTACTAGTGTCCCCATTGACGCGTTAACAACGCGTTGTCTTTAGCAATGTATGCATATGTCACTTTATATAAACATAGATAATAAACCATGGTAGTGTGTGTTACATTTATTTTACTTATTTAGTATAATTTTTATGGATTATTTAAAAAAAATATTAACATTCTGCACTCCTTTTCTAATTTTCGTAAAAAGGAATACAAAGTTTTTGCTTCACGTATTTATATATAGATATAAGTTCCTAAAAACTGTACCTCTGTATGTGATCGATTTTGCTTAAAATATTTTTGAATGGTTTTTACTAAATGATAGTACAATTTTTGAGGAAAGTTTTCGGGTAAAACATTACGGTTTTATGTAATTTTACTAAAATGTTCATTACATTTTATATTGTTGCGAGTGAAGCCGCAGACAAAGCTAGTTTTAAATAAATAAGATTTTAACAAAAAAAAAGAAAGCTGCCCTCAAATCAAACGCCGTAATAAATAACATTATTACTAAGAACTCAAAATTACATTAGCGACAATAGTTATCATATAAAAAAGAATCATCAACATCATAATTTAACTTCACGCTGTATCCCGCATGTAGCAGGGTAGGCAGAGGAAACTTGAGAACCTAGTGTTAAAACACTCAATACTCTTTCAACAATTCCGTTCCCCACAGCCAAATTGACGTATTGCGTTTTAAACGCCGCACTGTGCCTTGTTAACAAACCAGGAAATGAAAATACCTGTTTCCTGGAGTGGGAATTGAACCCAGTCCTTTTTTTAAGTCGGTTAAAAAAGCTTCAGCCGTTTTATCAGTCATAGCTGGGTAGTCAGAGTGAACCTAGTGTCAAGACACTCCGTTAATTGTTTTCTGTCCGAATTCGAGACATTGCGTGTTAAGTGGCGATATAATTTTCCCTGTGAGGGGACGGAGTTAGAATACAATTCCCCTTCGCCACTGGGTAACGTACCGTAAGAGGCGGGTATCCTAGTAGTTAGATGGTAGGAGGTTCGTCCTCCGTCTTGCTCGCGACTACTATCATGTCAAAAACAATCATCCAAATCTTTCCCATCCATCCTTTCCCCAGAATGTGGCAGTTCCGATAGCGGACTACTACATTGTCCTCCCCTTCCATCTGTAACCTTTAGGTCGGCAACGCATTTACAACACCTCTGGTGTTGTAGATGTCCATGGGCGAAGGTAATCGCTTAAAAAAAAGACATCGCGCTTTATCTATAAAGAATATATTTCTTAATTAAAGTTAATTAAAACAACGCTTTCATGGCATTTTGACATCTCTGACGTTTTGAGTGAATACGATAGCTAGAAGCTTAAATTTAAATTAATTTTCGTTTCCCGTTCTGATTATACAAAGAGCGGTAATATTCTTATGTTTTTATTGTGAAAAGTAGTAAGAAGTGTTTCTTTTTAATTTCACGCTGTATACCGCATATAGCAGGGTAGAGAGAGGAAATTAGAGCACCTAGTGTAGAGGCACTCCGTTCTTTTTAAACATTTCCGTTCACTACTTTATTTAATAGAATAGAATAGAATAGAATAGAATAATCTTTATTGCACACACAATAAAATATAAAAGAAGATGAAACAATAATATGAACTCATGTGTCTGTATGCAAAGGCGGTCTTATTGCTTCAAGCAATCTCTTACAGACAACCTTCGTTAAGTATAGGGACAGATGGAAAGAGGAAAAGGGAATAACGCTAGTGCAATTTAAATAAAAAAAAATAAAATAAAAATAATAATAATAATAAATAAATAAATAAATATAATTATAGTAGTATAGGCTATATACCATATATAAATATGTATATATACTCACATATATACTCGTATATATCCACACATATCAATACATATACACATACATACATACACACCTACATACATATACTTATATACGTACATACGTAACACAATATATATAATACATAACCGGATAAGGACACATTAATGCTCTAAATTAAATAAGTACTCTTTTAGACGACTTTTAAAGACGTTAAGCGATTTTGAATGTCGAACTTCAGTAGGAAGTTCGTTCCAAAGAATCGCAGATCTCACAGTAAAGGAGTTGGAATAGAAATGGGTATGACAGGATGGTAATTTAAGAAGATTGTCACTTCGCGACCTAAGTTCAAGGCGTAGAAGAGAATCGGAGCCAAGGAAACAAAATCTTTCTTTTAAATATTTAGGAGCGAGAGGATTATAAAGGACAGAATAGAGAAGGGTAAGCATATGGAAGTTACGGCGATGTCGGATAGGAAGCCATCCGAGCTGACGACGATGATCAGAGACATGATCAAATTTACGCAGGCCGAAAATGAACCTAATGCATAGATTTTGTAACCGCTCTAGTTTGTTAAGTTGTTCCTCAGATAGGTCTGGGTAACATGAGTCAGCATAATCTAAAATCGGTAACAGTAGTGAATGAGCTAGAGTAGTTTTAGTTTTAATCGGTAGGAAATATTTCCAACGCTTAAGAGATCCGATCGTAGCAAAGAGTTTACGGCTAATCTCAGCTATCTGAGCTGACCAAGATAGCGAGTTGTCTAGAATAACCCCAAGGTCCTTAATTGTTGTACTAAGGCTTAAATCGATACCTTCGAACTGGATAGTAGGAAGGCTATTCCAATCTAGCTTTCTTAATTGCTTTGCACTACCAATAACGCTGACCTGCGACTTGCTAGGATTGATAGTTAGGCCAAAGGACCTACTCCATCTGCTAACACTCCGCAAATCCTCATTAAAAGTGCATACAGCCTCATCTATATTCCCTGAAGGGGCAGCTAGGTAAATTTGTAAGTCGTCAGCATATAGATGAAAGGAAGAGGAGAGGGTGTGGGAAACTGAATTAATAAAAATAGAGAATAGGAGAGGAGACAGGACACCGCCCTGGGGAACACCAGCAGAGGGAGAGCAAAGGGAAGAGGATTTGTCATTAGTTTGAACGTATTGTTGCCTATCATATAAATAACCTTTGAACCACTCGGCAGCCTCAGAGGAGATGTTTATTGACCGCAAAACAGCAAGTAAGAGATCAGTATCCACTGTGTTAAAAGCATTACTGAAGTCGAGCAGAGCAACAATGGTAACATTCTGCTTGTCCATATTTGATCTAATGTCATCGCAAACTTTGACTAATGCAGTGACTGTACTATGCCCACTGCGAAAACCAGATTGAGATTTAGATAAAATATGGTTTTCCAATAGATAATGTGATTTTTTTTTAAATTAAATATATAATGGAGAAGAGTGTCCTGACAGTAGGTTCTCTATGACTACTGTGTTATATGAGAAAACTTGTTACATTATTCTTTTCTATGAGGTACTTGTTATTATTAAACAAAAGAGGAATCGTATGAAAGTTTTAAAGTAGACTCGAACCCGCGGTTCTTGGTAACTATTTAAGCGCTTTGATCGCTAAGCCATACGTTTTTATCAAGCTACGTCGAAATTTTATATTTTTCTATTTCTAATTGTGTGATTAACACTTTAAAAATATTTGAAATACAATATTTTTTTAGCTTCATGCATTATCCCGCATAGACTAGGTAGAGAGAACCTAGCATAGAGCCACTCCGTTCTCTGGTTTTCGCCCCATTTCAAGATATCAATGCAGCGTTTTACCTTACCAGAGTGGAAAAATAAATAATCATAAATAAAAAATTCCCTGAGTAGAAATCGAACCCACAGCCTATTACATTTACAGTCCAACTATTCCACTTCGGCAATGGCCTACAAAATTTCCCTATTTTTATTAATTACTATTAGAATCATTCATAAGTTCTAGATAATGACGTGGCCTTGCTATTTAATTCTGCCTATTTGGCATCAGCAACGAATTTCTAACCTTTTTTTAAATGTTTTTCTATTCCTAAGTGTGTGATTAACACTTAAAAAATAGTAAAAATATTATAACACGCAATGCCTTAATTTGGCGGAAAGTGGGGAACGGAATTGTTGTAAGAGAACGGAGTGTCTTAACACTAGGTTCTCTGGTTCCCTCTGCCTACCCTGCATATCAGGGTAGTCAGGGGTCAACACAAGATTCTCATCATTCATTCATTTTCATCATTCTTTCCATCGTTTCCTTGATTGGGAATCGAACTCGCTACCAATCGCTGTCCCACTTTTCCACAATGGCCTCCAAAATTTCCTCATTTTAATTAATTACTATTAGAATCATTCATTAATCCTAGATCGTGACGCGGCCTTGCTCTTTAATTCTGCCTATTTTGCTTAAGCAACGTATTTCTTAGCGTCATTTATTAATGTCACAGGGTAATGTGACTTTGCGAAAAAATGTCGAGATGTATTTTTAATATCAGTTGAGGTTCCTTAATCGTTGAAGATGTTTGAAATTTTGTTGGGATTAGGTGGAAATTGTAATTGGTTCGGTGGAAAATTTAGTTTTAATTTGTTTTTATATTGGTTTCTATGTAAGTTTTATATTTTGATAACTTTTTTTTTAACTTCACGCTGTATCCCGCATTTATCAGGGTAGGCAAATGGAACCTGAGAACCTAGTGTTCAGACACTCCGTTCTCTTACAACAATTCCGTTCCCCACTTTCCGTTGAATTGAGGCACTGCGTCTACGTCTTGTTAGCAAACCCAACAAAATGAAAAATTCCATTTCCTGGAGTGGGAATCGAACCCACAACCTTGATTAAATGGCAACACCATTTAATTTTAATATTTTTTAATTTACACGCTTATAATAAGAAAAATATTTTTGACGTTTAAAATAAAACTATTCATTTTCGATTTATTAACTTATACACGCTTGGAACAGATTAAAAACATAATTTTGGTTGAGTAAGTTTTGAACCTCTATTTATCACTAGTAGTCGAGTATTATTATCACTATATTCAGTTCATATTGTATGTATATATTTGTTCTGTGTATGTGGAAGGTGAGGAACGGAGTGTCTTAACACTAGGTTCCCTCTGCCTACCCTGCTATATGCAGGATACAGCGTGAAGCTATGTATGTATGTATGTTGTATGTATCTTTATGTAAGTATATTATAATTTACATTGTGCTAATATTTTTATTATATTTATATGTATATTGCGCTCTGATTGTTCCGCTAAATGTTTTTTTCACTCACTTCCACAGGTTGGCTGGAAGTAATCTCTTTCAAAGATAAGTCCACCAATTCTTAAATTAATTTCTTATGTGTTCTTTTATTCAATTTATTGTAAACAATTTAAAATATCTTATAATTATTTTAATACAGCTACTCACGGCACTATTGTGCCGCAGTGGAGTTCGGAGAGCTTCTGACTGTTAAAGCAATTGTTGTGGGTTCGGTTCCTTTATTGGCGGAATGATTTCCATTATCTGTAAAGATGAAATGCTTTGAAAAGCTTTGTGTTCTGCTATTCCACACTCAATGTCTTAAATATAGACAAAAGATGGAATCCGGAGTGTTTTACCACTACGTTCTCTCTACTCTCTCTCGTAAATATATATATATATAAAAAATTTAAAAACTTTCCAATATATAAAAACTAATATTTCCAACAAAACTTTGATTTATCGTGCATATATAAAACTGACAAGTGTCCGTTTGACGTGAAGTTAGCAATAAACGTCAAGGGAATTCCTACAGCACTTCTTACATGTTCCTAAATTTATATCTAAACTAGAAGTTATATAACAAAATTACTAATAAAAAGCAAAACGCCTGTCGTGGCGCAGAGGCACAAGCGTGTGACTGTAAACGCGATAGGTTGTGGGTTCGATTCCCACTCCAGGAAATATAAAATTTAGTATTTTCATTTCTTGGGTTTGGTAAAAAGGCAAAGCGCGGCGTTGAGTTTCGCCACTCAGCACGCAATGCCTCAATTCGGCGGAAAGTGGGGAACGGAATAGTTGTAAGAGAACGGAGTGTCTTAACACTAGGCTCTCAGGTTCCCTCTGCCTACCCCGCTATATGCGGGATACAGCGTGAAGTTAGAAAAAATGCTATTCTATCAGGGATTAGTAGTACTTTAATATTTATTTATTTTATATAGTAATGTAAGTAATTTCGCGTTTTATCGGACATAACAGGTAATTAGAGAATGCCTAGAGACAAAACACTCAGTTATCCGCTTTCCGTTTAAATTCTATACATTGCGTGTTACGTATCGTAACTAAACGCCGCGTTTCGTCTTTGTTCATAAAATACAACTCCTTTAACTGCTTCCTGCTAGTTAAGTAGCGGAACTCAACGCCGCATTAAAAATCTTAACTAAACAGATCAAAATCTATGCACTTAATATGAATCAACGACATATCAGACGATATATTTCATTAATTATGCTAGTATCCAGGGATTAGTAGTACTTTGTCAATGTCAGACACAAGTCGAATATTTGCGTAACCAAATGACTTCCTTCCGTGACAGTAATAAATGATTTATTATATTATGTATGCACTCGTATGTGCTTTTTTTTTGCTATATGTGAAATGAATATTTCTTACAAACATAACTACTTTAGTTTACTTTGGTTTGGTTATCGTGGCGCAGTGGAACAGTGTCTGATTGTAAGCACGATTGTAGATTTGATTCTCATTCAGGGATATATTTCAATTACTTACATTTCTTCACTCTGGTAAGACGAAACGCGGCGTTAAATTACGCCAACGCAACATTCAATGTATTGAATTCGAGTGGAAAGTGGAAAACGGTGTGGGTTGAAAATATCTGTGACCATTCTGCGTGCGACGTTAAGGGCTACAATTAACAGCTGTATTAAAATAATTATGAGATATTTTATATTGTTTACAATAAATTGAATTAAAAAAAATAATATATATTCTTTATTGCACTTTAAATAAAAAATCACTAAGACACATAAGAAATTAAGTTACAATAGGTGGACTTATCTCTGAAAGAGATTACTTCCAGCCAACCTGTAGAAGTGAGTGAAAAAAACATTTAGCGGGGCAACCAGAGTGCAATATACGTATAAATATAATAAAATATAGTAATGGAGGAGACGCTATTGCGTCAATTGTATATTATTATCACTTTTTGCATATTCATCCATTTTCACACGTAGAAAGGTATTCTGAGAGAATCTAGTGTGAATAGAATTCTCTCTTCACTTTCTTCCGAAAATCGAAACATACTGTTCTGAGTTGCGGAACCCAACGCCACGCTTTCTCTTACCAGAGCAGAGTATTAAAAAAATAATTATTAACATTCCTTTGAATTGGAATCGACCCCATAACCAATCGCGTTTATAGTCAAATAACCTTTGCCTTGATCCCCTCTATTTTTATAATTTATTTTACTTTTTTTTAAGCTTAACGCTGTATCCCGCACAAAGCAGGGTAGGCAGAGGGAACCTGGGAACCCAGTGTTCGCTTCAACACTCCGTGCTCTTTTAACACTTTCGTTCCCTACTTTTCGCCAAATTGTGGCATTGTGTGCTGAGTGGCGGAACTCAACGTCACGATCTGCCTTGTTACCAGAGAGAGGGAATGAAAATACTAAATATTATTTAATATTTTCATTTACAGGAATGGGAACCGAATCCATAACCATTGCGCTTACAGTAAGACATCCCACTGTGCCGCGATCTCCGGTATTTTTTTTTTATAATTTAATTCAATTTTAATTATCGCATAAAAAATATAATTAAAACATTAAAATGTAATATATTTACTTTAAAGTACACAGTAGGTACACAGTAACCACTGAAATTTACACGCACCGCTGGGTTAAGGACGATGCGTGACCTGATACTGGCTGTGTTTAAATAAATCTATGTATACTAGAGTACTGTTACAAAAATAACATAAAATTACGGGAAAAATATTTTTTTCGAGTTCTACACTTTATAGAGAGTAGGCAGAGAGAAGAGTGTCAAGCCACATTGTTCGTCGATTTCAGGACATTGTGTTTCAAGTAGCAGAACTCATGATGATAATGATTATCTGGTATTTAATATTCATATTTGAAAAAAGAAAGATTTTTAAAATTACTGAAATATGGAACATCTAGTGATACCATCACAAAGATATACGTGATTACGTGTTAAGCAAAAAAACAGTACTTCGCTTTTTCGTCTCACCAGATTGATGAAATGAAAATAATTATATTAACATAATCATTCCCATAACCTTTCAATAACATAGCCATCGCGTTTGCAGTGAGACGCTGGCTCCCAGCGCCGTGATGATTTACTTATTGCTTTTATAGATTTAACCTTCTGCACCTGATGTGGTAGTCTGATAGACACCGTTAACCAAATAAAGCAACGAAATTTTGAAATATGACGTAACATAGTGCTGTGTTGCTCAGCACATTTCTAAAACGGTTCACGTTACGCGATAGTTGCAGCCAGACGACTTAGCACTGCTGAAGCTTGGTGTCAGGAGGTGCTGGTGTCTCACAGACGTAAGAAAAGGAATAAATACTGAGTTCTAATAGACGTAATTGGTGTTAGGAGGTACTGGTGTCTCACAGACGTAAGCAAAGCAATTTATACTGGATTTTAATAGACGTCACCTCAACATGACCGTTTTAGTTCTACTGTGTCTGTTGTACATATCTTCAGTAAATCATTTATATTTGCTTAGTATCTATTAAAAATAACCTCAATTTTTCTATTTTCCAATGATATTTTGAGAGCGCATTGCATTCTCATTTTTATATAATACCTGACCATTTGTTATTAACAAGAGTTTCAAAACATTAATAGAATTAGCTCAGAGACACCTTAAGCTGAAACATGGTTTTTTTTCAATCCGCTGTACTTCAATATTAAAACGTAAAAGAACAGATATCAATTATTATTTCGATATAACAGGTATTTGTCATGAGATTTTCTTCTGTGTGATGTCCAAATTTAGATTTTGTCAATTTCATGAATTATATTTAATAAATGATTCCAAAGAACAATTCCATGATTTATATTCAATGATTTTCCCCATCTTCAATTTCATACCATCAGGATGAAAATTATGCTGCACTTATGCATCTCATAGTAAATCAAAAAGAAAATTATGCAGTGGATATTGGTTTAATTTTACATATTATTAATAGACCCATTTTGATTTGAGGTCTGACAGACTACTCAATCAAATATTAATAAAAACTTCACCTCAGTTGTAGAAGGTTAAAATAAAAACGCTACTTCCCCAATTCCCATCTGTTTATTTTAATAAGTCCCGTATAATAGAATCGTCGGAGGTAACGAAAGGATTTTGTTTATAGTCCATTAATGAATTTTGGTACGAAACGAAACGATTGCTCACCCAACCCCTCTTACCTCTTTACCCGAATTTGTAAGGCCATCGGAAATTAAACGCCAATATTCTTTGTTAGGTTTAACTGAATTAATTAATGTGTTTTTTTTGTTTGTTTTGTTTTTTGTTTTGTCATTTGTGTTTTTAATTAGAGAATTGTTTGGAAATTTGTTTTTTAACTAAGTTCAAAAAAAGGAAGTTCTCAATTCGACTGCTTTTCTGTGTTACGGCATAATTTTTTATTGGGTGAACCAATTTTGTTATTTTTTCTAATGTTTCTGATGTGGGTCATATTTATTTAAAATTTCACGAGTAGTTTTTTAAATAATTCAATAATAATAATCGAATAATCGTAACACTGTGGCTTTTTATTGCGTTACCATTGGTTTGGTTGATTGGTTGTAGATTCGTATTCCATTCGGGGGATTGATAAATTAAAATTATTTTCATTTCTATGTTCTAGTAAAACGCTGAGTTCCGTCACTTCACGCAATTTTCCGTACTCGGGCGTAAAACGGTGAACAGTGTCTTTTTTCGGTACAGTTCTTTCTGACGACCCTTCTGTGCAGGATAAGGCATTTAATATACTGGGTAAATAGTATTTTGGCTATATCACACAAAATCTTAATAAATTGGACTCTTATTACTATTTTGATTATCTATACTATTTTAAGTCTCGCTAAGATCCTTTCAGCAGTTTTTGTATGAAAGACTAACAAATACCCATCTTCACAAATTCTCGCATTTATAATATAATATTAGCAGAATTAGGTACAAGATGTTCACTTTAACTAGACTGAGAAATGTTTGTGTAAATCCACTATGTAAGTAGTAAGCAGTGTTGGTTAATGTCCAAAGTGGTATAAGATATTTACAAGTGCTTGCTCATTAATGCTGGTCCTTCAAACAGCTTCACGCTGTATCCCGCATAATCAGATATTCGGAGTGAACCTAGGGTCACACTCTGTGTGCCGCTTTCTGCTCTAATTTGAGACATGTTAAGATCGATCGTTATTTAATGGTCAAATTACACAAAAATTTATATTTATATTAAATTTATATTTATAAATTTATATTTATATATTTAGGTATATCACTGTAATGTTTCATCTACATTCGTTTATTATATATATATATATATATATATATATATATATATATA
>JAKGSA010001039.1:0-30171 GCA_033558755.1 Philaethria dido | reverse complement strand
TACAATTAAATTGAATGTAAGCGAATAAAAATTTTAATATATAATATATACCTGCCTGTTTGCCTTTACTTGAGATTGAACAAATTGAGGCATTGCGTGCTGAGTGGCGGAACTAAACGCTGCGGTTTGTCTTGTTACCAGAACGAGGATATGAAAATACTAAATATCAATTACTATAAATGCAACAAGCAAGCAAGTGAGCGACTGTAAACGCGACAGGTTGTGGGTTCGATTCCCACTCCAGGAAATGTAAAATTTAGTATTTTTTGGTAACAAGGTAAAGCGCGGCGTTCAGTTCCGCTACACAACACGCAATGCCGCAATTCGGCGGAAAGTGGGGAACGAAATTGTTGAAAGAGAATGGAGTGCCTTAGCACTAGATTCTCTGGTTCCCTCTGCCTACCCTGCTATATGCGGGATACAGCGTGAAGTTAAAAAAAAAAATTAAATAAAAATATATGCTTAATATTTTCATTTCCTGGAGTGGAAATCGAACCTACAACATGTCACGCATTTGCCTCTACGCCACAACCGGCCTCAAATTTCAATTTTCTTTGTAATATTTTTTATTTTCTTATTTCATAATCCCTTCCCCTAAAAAGGTATTAAGCACAAGGACATAATAAAAGAACATTTTTCATTACAATTTACTTCAAATATAACAATACAAGCTTCTAACTAATTTCAAATAAATGTTCATTTCGTTGTATCTAATATTTTTTTTATCTTATTTTTCAAAAATTGCCAAGAACATGCCAAATAAGAATTAAAAGGAATAATTTGTTTTTCTTTTTAGCTTTACGCTGAAATCCCGCATGTAGTAGAGTAGGCAGAGGGAACCAGAGAACCCAGTGTTAAGACACTCCGTTCCCTATTAACATTTCCGTTCTCCACTAAAAAAATATATACATACATACAGAGCTGAAGCTCTATATATACGGGATACAGCGTGAACGCTGTATCCCGTATATAGCAGGGTAGGCAGAGGGAACCTAGTGTTAAGACACTCCGTTCCCCATTTTCCACCGAATTGAGGCATTGCGTGCTGAGTGACGGAACTCAACGCCGCGCTTTGTCCTGTTACCAACTTGTTGTCTCCTACGAAATTAAAAAAATGAAAATAAAATACTGTTAAAATATTTGTTTCTTATAATGCTAGTACTAGCTAGGCGGACGGAGAACGGTATACAGACATACTCCATCCTAAAACATAGGGCAGCGTTGACTTACGCAATTCAAAATGCAATATTTCAAATTCAGGGGGAAAGTAGGGAACAGAATGTTTTAACAAATTTCGATTTTGCGTGGTTTTTAAACCTAATATCTTGTTTTTTTCTCATTTTCGTAGGAATATCAAAAAAATATCTCTTAGTGTTCTATACTACCCAAGGAGTCTCTACGCCAAAGTTCAGCTGTATATCGCCAGTAGTTTCGCCTGTACGTTGTTTATCAGTCACTAAGATAAAATTTGGTAATGTAGAGAGAGGAGCGCGGACAGTAGAGGTGAACGTTAATGCGCACTTTAAAGGGGCCCCTTAAACCTACACGTTTGGTCTTAAGTCCCAGACACTCTTCAAACTCCTCTCTCTGCAACGCGGTGGTCACCCGCACGGCGAATTCAAGGAGTTTCTTGCTCATTTCCCAAACGGTTTATATATGTAAAAGATTATTATGTTTTGGGTAATAATTTAATATAATCTTTATGGAAGTAAGTTTGTTTGTTTTATATAAACTTGTGCGGAAATTAATGTTGTAATGTTTGCTAGCTAATATTGGTTAGATATATTTGAACCCCATCGTAGAGCAGTGGGACAATATCTGACCGTAGAGGCGTTTAGTGCAGATTCGATTCCCACCCGAAAAATGATTATATTTAAATTTTCATATTCTGTTCTGGTAAGACATTGCGTAGTATTGAGCTTCGTCAAATAACATGCCATGTCTTGGAAAGTAGCGGACGGAGTGTCTGGATGGTTTAGTTAGACTAGTTTCTCTCTAAGTAAGCTGTTGTGCGGGATAAGGCGTGAAGCTGTTATTATGTTATATTATATAATAAAGATTTCAAATAAAAAAAGAAACCGACTTCACAGAAAATGCACTAAAAAGTATTATTACGCATAACTCAAAAACTACTCGTCAGATCTTAACTAAATTTAAATGATACTTTATTAGAAGCACTAGCTATCGTATTAAAAAAGCTATTAAAATTGGTTCACTAAGTAAAATGTAATATGGTAACACATATAAAAAAAAACATTCGAATTAATTACTTCCTTTTTTGAAGTCGGCTAAAAAAATAAATATAACATCTTTTTTAACTCGCTGTATCCTGTACATAGCAGAATAGGCAGAGGGAACCTGAGAACCTAGGGTTAAGACACTCCGTTCTCTTAAAATTACCGTTCCCCACTTTCCACTGAATCGAAGCATTGCTTGCTGAGTGGTGGAACTCAACATCTCACTTTTCTTTGTTAACAGAGCAAGTAAATGAAAATACTAAATATTTTCATTTCCTGGAGTGAGAATCGAACCCAAAACCTGTACCGTATACAGTCGCACGCTTGTGCCTTTGCGCCACGTCAGGCCTCCAAGCAAAATATTATTTTAAAATATTCTCAAATTCTGAATAACGAAAAGTAAACTTGTATACCCTAATTACTATATAAATATAAATAAAATATATAATATAATATAATTACTTATCCCGTAAACCTCTACCAACTTTTGGAGCCGTAACTGTCGTCAGTTTGAAATTTGGCGAGTTTTAATGCTCTTTGAATCAACTTAACTGTAATTTGGAGTGTCCATTAGGAAGTTGACAAATGTCCTACGGTTTTATGTCTTATGTTTGTTGTCTTTTGAATGTTGCTTTGAGTGGTTGTTTGAGATCACTTTTATGTATTTATACAGTTACTAATTAATTTTTCCTTTTTTTTCTCATTTTTCCATTATAGTAATAGATATACGTAGCGTTTGGCGCTTCGTTGTCTGTAACTACCCCGCTAGGGACAAAGCGTAAAGTTAAGTTGAATTTTGCCAGTCAAATGAAGCCAAATGAAGAACAGAAGTATACACTTACACAATAGGGATACACTTTTAATGACACAAAATAAGATTCAATATTAAGTACCGCCACCGTCATAAAAAAAATAAATTCACGCTTTATTACGCATAAAAGGGTAGTCAGAAAAGCCTTTGTGTCAAGACTGCGTTCACCACTTTCCTTCCGAATTTGAAATACTGTGTGTCGGAACTCAACGCTGCGCCTAATGCCACCGTAGCGAAGAAATGAAAATAATTTAAACACTATCATTATCCTAAGTAGAAATCGAACTCACAACCAATTGCATTTACAGTCAGATGGCGTGTTACTGTGATCACCACTATCCTTTTAAATAATCGATAACTCAGGAATAAATAAATGCTTAGGTAGAGACAGGAGCTTGGACATTGAAGTCGAGCAATAGTGTGCATTTATAAGGGGCCCCTTAAGACTACATTTAGTTCGTAAGTCTCAAGCAATGCTCCAAGGTTCTCTCTATAACCTGATGAGCATGATACCTGCATGATGAATCCTTGGACTGTTAAGAAATTTCTTCTGTTCTCATATAAAATCCTCTGTAATCTGTATGACCTACAGTAAAATCCAAAAAGAAAAGATAAAAATATACATATTTAAATGTAGTATTAAAATTTTATCCAAATATAAAGTTATCCCAAAGGCAAATAAGTTCTACTTATCGTTTGCAATTTTGAGTTTGTAATTTAGTGCATTTGCTAAGAACCTGAATGTGGGTCGTATAAAAACGGCTTGGAAGGTTTCCAAAGAGGACTTCTAGTCTCTAGCGGAAAAAAACCTATATTTTCGGTTGAGTTGCTTAAAACAGTGTGATTAAATAATTAACTATAGATAATTATGTGATTTTTTTTGTACTTTTATTTATTGGTGACTTTGATGCCCAGTACGAACGTCATCAATGTTTATATACGCGATAGATATGTATTCATATTTAATTATTAGTATTTTGAGGCCATACTGGCGCAGTGGGAGTGGTATTGGGTTCAATTTAAATTCAAAGGAATGATTATATTTAAATTATTATTATAACGCCTGTCGTGGCGCAGAGGCACAAGCGTGAGACTATAAACGCGACAGGTTGTGGGTTCGATTCCCACTCCAGGAAATGTAAAATTTAGTATTTTCATTTCTTGGGTTTGGTAACAAGGCAAAGCGCGGCGTTGAGTTCCGCCACTCAACACGCAATGCCTACCCTGCTTTATGCAGATTACAGCGTGAAGTTAAAAAAAAAGAAAAAAAAAAAATTATTTATTCGTTCTGGTAAGACAACAAACGGAATTGAGTTCTGTAATGTCTTAATTTGAACAGAAAGTGAAGAATAGAATGCTTTGGTAGGACAAAGAGTGGCGTTTAGTTCCGCCATTCAACGCGCAGCGTCTTTCAGGTTTTTATTTTTATCGAAATACAGAGCGCAGTGACTTAACACTAGAATCCTTGAGAGATCGGAGTGTCTGGACACTGATTGATATTGTTTTGGAAGACCCTGCTATGCGAAAAAAACGTGACGCTAATAATAAAATTCTGTTAACTCCCTGAAAAACGAGCCTAATAAGAAAATACGGAAAAGATACAGAAGAATCAAAATTCAATTTAACCAACAAAGCAAATATCAAGTTACTAAACGCTTCAAGCTCTATTATTTTGATTGATTGGTCTTAAGTATCAAAAAATCTAATAATACAATAAATTTATTGACAATATATATATATATATATAAAATTGAGCATTGAGACCATTGTAATGTAGTGGAACAGGACCTGACTATAAATACGATATTTGTCCAACCGGCGTTGAGTTCCGCAACTAATCACGCAATGTCTTACAGTAGTAGCCGTATGTTGGGCTGATTGAAATTAAAATAGAGAACGGAGTGTTTTGACACGATAAATCCTATAAAATTATATAAAACTAATCTTTTGATTTTTTGGTTAGTTATTATGAATAAAATAATAACTTGCGAGCTCAATTTTTTTAAGACAACTATTCGTGTGATGAACATAGACAGATAGAAACTAGTTTCAAGATACTTCGTTCTACAGTTTAGTTTCAGTCAAGTGGCGGAAGTGAACGCCGCGTTCTGCCTTACTAGACTAGAAAAACGAAAATAATTTAAACATAACCATTCTCCAAGTAACACATAATGATTCAATTTGTAACAATCATTTGGCATTAGAAATGCAATATTGTCGTCAAAACAGCCGAGAATCGCGTGAAAATTAGATTCCGAACACAAAGACAAGTAATAAATCAGGGAGAGCCTCTCAAAGTATAAAACATTTGTTATCCTAAATTGAAATTTAAAAGTCATTTATCACTGCTCAAATAAAAGTTGACATTGAGGACCCTTCAGCAATTTTCAATTCATCTATCTATTTTGTTTCCTAGTGGACACTTTGATTTGTGGTATTTGGGTTACAAGTTATATGGGATAACGCCTGTCGCACAAGGCACAAATATGCGACTGTAAAGCGACAGGTTGTGGGTTCGATTCCCCACTGCAGGAAACGAAGTATTTTCATTTTCTGGGTTTGGTAACAAAGGCAAAGCATGGCGTTGAGTTCCGCCACTCAACACGCAATTCCTCAATCTGGCGGAAAGTGGGAAACGGATTTGTTGAAAGAGAACGGAGTGTCTTAACACTAGGTTCTCAGGTTCCCTCTGCCTACCCTGCTATATGCGGGATACAGCGTGAAGTTAAAAAAAAGAAAATTTATATGGGAAAGGGATTTAAAAAAACTTAATGTAGCGGGATACCTTGCTTCGAGATATACCCCGCATAATGACGCCTAAATTAGAGTAATACGTGTTAGGTGGCGTAACTTAACGCCGCGCTTTGTTTTCGACATATATTAGCGGGAAAAATGAAAATAATTTGAACATAATAATGTTTTTAATGTTGGTGGATAAGATCGTATGGCTCAGTGGTTAGAGCGCTTGGACGGTTTAAAAGAAGCGTAGGTTCGAGTCCTGTTACGTTATTTTTTTATTATTTTACTAAAAATGTGTTTCTTATCCTCAGTAACACTTTAAAATATCAAAGAAGTTTCAAGCTTTTCCTGCATGAAAGGATAGCCAGAGAGAGCCACTAAGACGCTCCATTCTCCATTTTCCATTAAAATTCAAACCATTGCATATTGAGTGACGCAACTCAACGCCGTGCCTTATCTTACTAGAGAATGGCAACGAAAATAATATAAATATAATCCTATAATCCTATCCTATGGGTTTGATTCCCACTTTAGGAAATGGAATTTTTCATTTACCGGGTTTGGTAACATGGCAAAGCGCGGCGTTGAGTTCCGTCACTCAGCACGCAATGCCTCAATTTGGCGGAAAGTGGGGAATGGAGTATCTTAACACTAGGTTTCCTCTGCCTATATACGGGATACAACGTGAAGCTATGTATGTATGTATAATTCTATAATTAATATACAAGTATTTATGAATTGTCATTTTATTGTTCGCATATTCTCGTGAATGTGCTGTTACAGATTTTGAGGGCTCGGATTATAAGTTCTTGATCCGAATATAAGTTGCAAATTCTAAAGTTTGAAACTTTGATATATTCTCTTTATCTCTTTCTTGGGTTATATTATAATATATTTTTTACAATGTTTTTTTAGCTTTAAATGATTAATGAGATTGAGCGTTTTCAAAAATGTTTAATTAAAACTAATTATTGAAAACTTGGCGCCTTGAACGCCTGTCGCGGTGCATAGGCACAAGTGTGTGACTGTAAACGTGACAGGTTGTGGGTTCGATTCCCACTCCGGGAAATGTAAGTTTAGTATTTTCATTTCCAGGCTTAGTGTGCCGCACTTAGCACGCAATGCCTCAATTTCTGGTTCTCAGGTTCCCTCTGCCTACATTATTATATGGGGGATACAGCGTCTGGCTAAAAAAAAATGTTAAATAAAACAAAGCAGCTTCAGGTTTTATCTCTCATAGAAGCGTATTCAGAGAGAATGTAGTGTCAAGACACTGCTCGTCACCTTCCGCCTGAATTGGAGACATTACATGTTAAGTGACGAAACTTAAGGCCTTCTAAGTACTTATTGGCTTGAGCATTTTTTTTGTAATCCATGTGTTATACTCACGTAGAGCTCCTACGTGAGAATAACACATGGATAAACAGTTTACTGTAAAACATAGTTAGAAAATTTGAAAGCAGTGGGTCTCGAACCCGCGCCTTTTGGAAATCGTCCAAGTGCTCTGACTACTAAGCCATGTGTTCTATATCCGGCTGTGCCAAAATTCTTATACATTTTTATTTCTTATAAAATTTTATATGTTTTATAAATATGTTTCTCGTTTCCTAAGTGTGGGATTAGCACTTTGTAACTTCAAAAATATTTAATAAATAGCATTCTATCTTGTCAAATGATTGTTCTTTGAAAAAATCTTTGGGTAGCAGAAATTTGTAAAAATCTTTCTACAGAGATGCCAAAAGCATATAAGATTTTCGACACAGCCGGATGTAGAACGCATGGCTTAGTAGTCAGAGCGTTTGGACGGTTTCCAAGAAGCGCGGGTTTGAGTCCTGCTGCGTTCAAATTTTTATACGTTTTCTAAATATGTTTTTCAAAACTTACAATAATACTTTAAAATTTCAAAAAAAGGTTACTGAAAAGTTTCATCCAAATCTGTTCAGTAGTTTTTGCATAAAAGAGATACAAAGAATACTAACGTAACTAAAATAATTTTAATCATGACCGGGAATTGAATCCACAACCCATTGATTCACCCACTTGCGTTTACAAAGGGTTACCGCTTATGGTAACTTACTAATATTACATTAAAGCTACTAAATTTTCCTTTGAAATTGGAATATTTGGAAGCAGTGAATTTATAATGATCTTCCACATAGATTAATCTACATTGACAGTAAAATTTCCCTAAAACGCCAACTGGCTTTAATCAATCAAATTATTTATTTATAGATTTTTTTGTACTATTTCATACATACATACATAGCTTCAAGCTGTATCCCGCATATAACAGGGTAGGCAGAGGGAATCTAGTGTTAAGACACTCCGTTCCCCACTTTCCACCGAATTGAGGCATTGCGTGCTGAGTGGCGTAACTCAACGCCGTACTTTGCCTTGTTACCAAACCCAGGAACTGAAAAATTCCATTTCCTGGAGTGGGAATCGAACCATAACCTGTAGTGTTTACAGTCGCATGCCCTGCGCCTTAATTCATGTTTTAAAATTGAACTATCTTACTATACTGCGAAGATATCCAAAATATAAATTAGTATATTTAAATTATTTTCGTTTCTTCGCTCTATTGTTTAACATACAATGTCTCAGACGGAAAGAGAACGTAGTGTCTAAACTTTAGACTGAAGCTCTCTGGGTGCCCTGCTATGTATATTTTAATAGAGAATGGAGTGTCCTAACACTAAACTCTCTGACTACCCTTCTCTTCACGATTTCAGCAGTTAACATCTCATTTTACATACGAATACTCGTACAGTCAAAGTCAGTCAGTCAAAGGATTTCAAACGTTATTCATAAACAAGATCAAAAACGTCAACGCTAATAAATCAAAGTTGTAAAGGAATAAAATTTTATCATCCCGCTCTTCATTCCTTTGAATTTATTATACAACTTGTTTACTTTGATATAATGTTGCGGAAGGGTTTAGCATTAACCGATTTCCAGCAAAGAGGTTATCAATTCTATGGTTTTTTATGTGTGTTACCGCATAACTTTTTACTGGGTGAGCCAGTTTTGATGATTCTTTTTGTACATGATAGCTAGTGCTTCTAATGTGATTCGATTTAAATTTAGTAAGGGCCTGGCGAGTAGTTTTTGAGTTTTTCGTAATTTTTGTACTGTTTGGTGTATTTTGTTTGGAAGTCGGTTTTCTTTTTTTTGTCAACATTAACATAGAGTGTAAATCATGGCGCAGGACATGTGCGTGAGAGAACAGGCTTGTGACAGTAAACACTACAGGTTGTGGGTTCGATTCCTGCTCCAGGAAATGAGAATTTTAAATAATATTAATATTTTAATTTCCTGAGCTTTGCAACAAGGTAAAGCGTGGCGTTGAGTTCCGCCACTCAGCATGCCTCATTTGTACAGAAAGTGGGGAACGGATTATAAGAAAATGGACTGTCTCAACACTAGATTCTCAGGGTCCCTATTGCCTATCCTGCTATGTGCAGGATTGCGAATTAAAAAATAATACATATAAAAACAGTATATACTAGAAATAACAACAATTTCGTTACTTTAAAACAAAACAAGCGTCTCCCTCCACTACTCCAACAAAGTATTCAATCAATCACCACTTTCTCGGGCTTACCAATCGATCACTCAGCGACAAAGTGCAGACGGCAATCATAGAATAAGTTAAGATAATTAGTTCTTGTTAGGTTTTCTATCTTATATTTATTATTTTGAGGCATAGTAAATAACAGTGGTTGTGAGTTCAATTCCCAATGGTAATATTTTCATAGAAGGTTATTTTATTTAATATTACCATGCCAAAATTCATTCATTTCTGTTCAGTAGTTTTTGCGTGATGCGCGTTCAAATATACAGACAGACAGACAGACAGATAAAAATTGTACTGATTGGTTTTTTCGCTTCTATTAACGATATATTAACGTACCCAATTGATATTTTTCTAATTTTTTTTATGTAGAGAATTGACTTTTCTGCTCTTTTATTATACATACAGATGATGCGAGAATGTTATTGTAACGCCTGCCGTGGCGCAGAGTCATAAGCGTGCGACTGTAAACGCAACAGGTTGTGGGTTCGATTCTCACTCCAGGAAATGAATATCTTAAATAATATTTAGTATTTTAATTTCCTAGGTCTGGTAACAAGGCAAAGGCGTTCAGTTCCACCACTCATTACGCAATATCTTAATTTGGCGGAAAGTGAGGAATGAAAATGTTGAAAGAAAACGAAATGTCTTAATACTAGGTTTTAAGGTTTCTTCTGTATACCCTTCTATATGCGGGAGCGAGAAGCTAGAAAAAAAAGGATATATTGACATATAAATACATATGGTGCAGTGGAGAAGTGTTTTATTGTCCGTGATAGTCTTAGGTTCGATTCTTAATAGAAAGATGCAAATTTTACTTATTTTTCAACTTCACGCTTTATACCGCATAACAAACTAGTCAGGAAGAGAGACTAGGGTCAAGACACGCCATTCACCGATTCCCATCCCAATACGAGACATTGTGTGTTAAATCGTGGAACTCCACTCTACCTTTTACCAATGCGAAGAAATAAAAAAAAATATGTAATCATTTCCCGACTGAAAATCGAACCCATAACCAATAACGACAGTGACTTGTTGTTCCTCATTTACTAAACAACAAAAATTATCAAAATTCATTCACTTTCAAGTGTAATTAAATTCAAAAAGTGAGAGAATATAAACAGATGCCCAAAGTAATACAATCTTCGGTCGTATTTAAATCCCAAAATACATCTTATTAACGTAAGTAAAAGCACAGCTGTTGATCACTGTAAGCTTTACGCTTGACGGATTGCTTAAGATTAACAAGTACTCATCTCGTACCCCGTTCACATTGGGCGGGTGCGAGATATATATTATAGAGATGGAGTATATTTTTTAGTTATATATTTTATTATTATAATATTGTTATTTTTTTTTTAACTTCGCGCTGTATCCCACATATAGTGGGATAGGCAGAGGGAACCAGAGAACCTAGTGTTAGGACACTCCATTCTCTTTCAACATTTCCGTTCTCCACTTTCCGCCAAATTGAAGCATTGCGTGTTGAGTGGCGGAACTCAACGCCGCGCTTTGCCTTGTTACCAAACCCAAGAAATGAAAATACAAAATTTAATATTTCCTGGAGTGGGAATCGAACCCACAGCCTGTCGCGCTTACAGTCGCACGCTTGTGTCTCTGCGCCACGACAGTATAATACTCCTGCGTTATTGAGTGACTGACAGACAACGTACAGGCGAAACTACTGGCCATGGGAAGCTTAAAATTGGTATATAGGTTTGTCAAGTGTGGGACGCGTCTCAACATTTTTACGAAAACGGGAAAAAAGGGGTTTTTAGAATTTACAGTGCACGTAAACGTATAGAAGTTGTGATGTCGTATATGATAGGGCTTTTTTGCAGCTTCGAAACGCAAATTCTAATTTCTGGGAGGAAAACGGAGAAGGAAGTATTTAGAATTAATTTTCATCTGTTTAGTTCGCCATGTGGAGCTAAAAATATTTTCTATAAAACTATAAACTTAATTAATGATAAAAAAAAAAAATTGAGTCCATCGATGACACACAGACAACTTCCATTTTTATTTATTTCTCTGTAAAAATACATGGTCATACTGGTTTTCTTGACAATCAGTTGAACGTGGTAAAAGTTGCTTCTTTGCACTCCACCGTGGCGAGTGGTATCAATAAGCATATTATACCTTCTCCGTGGAAAAAAAAATATATATATACATAAATTTTCATAATTTTCATAATAATCGGTAGTTTCTGAGTTCACTGATGACATACAGACAAACATTTTTACATATAAAACCAAGATAAAAATCTTTCCAAATATTTTATCCTTCGTGTGAGAGAAAATAGCACTAATATATATTTTTTTCTATCGCGCGACAAGAAGTATAAAAAAAAATAAACAGACTCACTAATAATTGTGATAGCAACAACATCGTATAAACGAATTCTCTCACAAAGCTAAAGTGACAATTCCAAGCATATTCTATGCATGTATGTAATTAACAACGAGATTAAAACATATACTTTTGCTACGCACGCTTGTTACTAATTGTTTGTGTACCTTTCACGGAAACATGTTATTTGGAAGATTTATATAGAAGCCATCATGACGTAGTAGGACAGCTTCTGACTTTAAGCGCGATTGGTTTTGGGATCAATTCCGATTAAGGGGAATGACTATAATAAAATTATTGTCATTTCTCCGCTCTAGTTTTTTTTATTATATGGATAACGAATGGCAAACGAGCAGAAGGACCACCTGATGGTAAGTGGTTACCTTCGCCCATAGACATCTACAACACCAGAGGTGCTTTAAATGTGTTGCCTATCTAGACGATACAGATGGAAGGGGAGGACAAGATGGGGTGGGATAGGGGAAAACCTGGCTTACATGCCATCGAACCGGAACACATCAATATTACTTATGGGAAATGGACGACTTTTCATTCTTTTTTTTTTAGGTTCATTCTGTATAACAAAGAGAACCTAGTGTCTAAACACTCCGCTGTTTTAGTAAGTAGGTGGTGAAACTCAACGCCACGTTTTATTTCACCAAAGGGGAAAATTGAAAATATGTCCATGGACCAAGGTAGCCACTTACCATCATGTGGTCCTTCTGCTCGTTTGCCATCCGTTATCCATAAAAAAAAAGAAAAGTAACGGATTTTCGAATATAATTTTATCAATTACATAACATTTTTAAAGTTACGTAGCCAATATATCAGAATGTATTTTATTCGCATAGCAACGTAAACTACAATTATGCGGCTTTGCAGTTTCCTCTGTTACGCCAACGGACGCATCTATAATTTTACACTGAAAATAATATTAAAATTATTGTTTCGTGGTGTTTTTTGAAAAATATATTTTAAATAAGTTATTCTTGAGGTCATTATAACGAAATGACTTATAATCGTAAACGTGATTGGTTGTGGGTTCAGTTTCCACTTGAGAAATGAGAATATATTCATGTTATTTTGGTTTCTTCGCTCAGGTATGACAAAGAGCGGCGTTGAGCTCCGCCATTTTAGACACAATGTCTGGAATTTGGGCGGAAAGCAGCGAATGAAGGGTTGTCTTTGCCTACCCAGCAGAAAATACTTACTTAGTTAATATTTTATTCAAGCGGGGTAGTTCGAGAGAACGAAACGCCAAACACTACGGTCCCTGCATACCTCTTTCGCCTCGTCCACAGTAATTAACTTTTTCATACATATCTTCTGAGTCCTCATGGTTTTTACGTGACCTTCCTCCAGTATCATTGACACTATATTCTTGAATTGCAAGTGATGCCTTAGGACACCGATTACGTCAATTTCAACAAAGACTTTTTTCCACCTTCACGCACGTAAAATCAAAATCCTCCGCTATCCATGTGTTACATGGCGTAACTTAACACCGTGCTTTATTTTACCAAAGCTTAGAACAATCAATAATTTATCTCCCCAAATGGGAATCCAACTCGTAACCAATCTGGTATACAAGGAAACGCACATTTCCACTAAGAAATTCACCAAAATATAGCATTGCTACATACATTTGTTGAAAATATATGCCACCGTGAAGTAATTAGAGCATGACTTAACTGTACATACGATTGTGAATTCAAATGATATCGAAATTATTAATTAAATTATTTAAAACGCCTGTCGTGGCGCAGAGGCACAAGCATGCGACTGTAAATGCGACAGGTTGTGAGTTCGATTCCCACTCCAGGAAATGGATTTTTTCATTTTCTGGGTTTGGTAACAAGTCAAGGCGCGGCGTTGAGTTCCGACACTCAGTGCCTCACGCACATAATGCCTCAATTCGGCGGAAAGTGGGAAACGGAATGTCTTAACACTAGGTTCCCTCTGCCTACCCTGCTATATACGGGATCTAGCGTGAAGCTATGTATGTATGTATGAAATTGACAAATGAAAAAAAAAGTCCCGCTGAGTTTCTTGCGCCAGTTCTTCTCAGGCCTTGGGCATTCAATTTAGTGAACTGGTGGTAAATTATTTGACGTTCAAAAAATGAAGCTTGTAACTTCTTATTTTGAATAAAATTATTTGACTTTGACATTGTATGTATATTTTACTCATATTATAAAATGTATGACTTTTAACCTACTTCAAAAAAGGAGGTTCTCAATTTAAAGGTATTTTTCGTCTGTTACTACATACTTTTTTATTGCGTGAACCAATTTAGATGATTCTTTTTTTATATGATAGCTAGTGCTTTTGATGTGGTCCCATGTATATCTAGTTAAAATCAGACGAGCAACAATTAAAATATTTAGTGCATTTAATTTTAAAAAAAATAATAATTATTATTAATCTTTATTTGCTTTTGTTACAGATATTGGATGGTGTAACAGAGAGTTCAATATATGGTACGATCTGAAAGAAAATTTACATACAGTAAGTATTTTTTTATATATTAGGTATATCGGTACCAGGCTTGTATAAGTTGATAAATCGAAATACATACTTTATTCAGGGTAGGTAACTTTAATATTTTAAAGTTACCTACCTTAACCAAAGCCGTGTGCCAAAACCAGTAAGAAATAATATTTTTTTAAGTGAATTTTTACACCTGTCGTGGCGCAGAGGCACAAGCGTGTGACGCCACAGGTTGTGGGTTAGATTCCCACTTCAGGAAATGAAAAAGTTTAATATTTTCATTTTTTGGGTGTGATAACAAGGCAAAGCACGTCTTTGAGTTCCGCCACTCAGCACGCAATGCCTCAATTCGGTGGAAAGTAAGTAGTGGAGTTCTTAACACTAGGTTCTCAGTTTCACTTTGCCTACCCTGCTATATGCGGGATACAGCGTGAAGCTAGAAAAAATGATTTTTCCTTAATAAAATTTGAGCTCATATACGCACAGTACATAAACATCGCAACTGCGGCTCGACGAAATAAACATTCGACTAGGTTTAGTAGAAAAACTTTTACTAAAATTTTATTCAGGAAACCTACAAATACAGCTTCATAATCATTTCCCATACAACAAACGCAGAGAGAACGTAGTGCTAAAACACTCTGTTCTCTTTTCCTCCAAAGTACACGTTAAGTGGTAATTTTGTACAACTACCCTACAAATTCAAGACTCATGTTACAAAATTAGGTCAAACTATTAAATAGGTATCCGATATCTGTAGCTTATCAACCTTTAACTTACAGTATGAAGTCCTTACATCTTGTTAGATAGTTTATTATATATAACTCTAATTATACATAAGCAGTTTCAAGATGTTTCCAAAATCTTGTACTAGGATATTCAATTTTGTTGGTATTAATTTATGAATATATAGATGATATGGGATATTCGGGACGTTATGGGCGCGAGTTCAATTCTCAATATTTTTTTTTTTGAATTTAACGCCTTATTCCGCATAGCAGTGATAAACAATCTAGTGACAGGACACTCCGTTTTCCAATTTTTTCGCTCGAAATTTTGCAGTATTGCGTAGTGTTGAGTGAAAATCAATGCTGCGATCAGTCTTTAGAGAGGAGATAGCCAGAAAATAATTTAAAGTTCTCGAAGTGGAGATCGTTGTGCGTCAGATTCTGCCACTGTTAATATTTCTAAAATAAAAATTTTAAAACTGGCCAGTCAAAGAAATCTAAATTTAAACACAGGCTAAAAAGGTTTCTCATCCCTAGTAGAAGTGCTTGCCTGCTTAGTTAGTGCTTAGTTTAGTTCTAGCTTTTTTAGCTCCGCTTCCTCTCAATTTTCAATATACAAATGGTCAAGCATAGAAATAAGATTTAAACAAAAAAAGAAAATCGACTTCAAATAAAATATGGGTTCGATTCCCACTCCAGGAAATGAAGTATTTTCATTTTCTGGGTTTGGTAACAAGGCAAAGCGCGGCATTGAGTTCCGCCACTCAACACGTAATGCCTCAATCTGGCGGAAAGTGAGGAACGGAATTGTTGAAAGAGAACGGAGTGTCTTAACACCAGCTTCGCAGGTTCCCTCTGCCTACCCTTCTATATGCGGGATACAGCGTGAAGTTAAAAAAAGTTTAAAAAAATAAAATGCACTAAAACTTTATTACAAATAATTTAAATTACTCATTAGTTTTTATTATCAAATTTGAATGGAACCATATAAGAAACACAAGCTATCATATAAAAAAATAATCACCTAAATTGGTTCACCCAGTAATAAGTAACAAATAACAAAATATAGTTGAAATAAGAACCACTCCTCTCTATTTTGAAGTTTTTGCTTCATATACACTTATTAATAAAGTGACACACACCTTAAACGCCTGTCGTGGCGCAGAGGCACAAGCGTGCGACTGTAAACGCGACAGGTTGTGGGTTCGATTCCCACTTCAGGAAATGGAAATTTTCTTTTCCTGGGTTTGGTAACAAGGCAAAGCGCGGCGTTGAGTTCCGCCACTCAGCACGCAATGTCTCAATTCGGCGGAAAGTTGGGAACGGAGTGTCTTAACATTAGGTTCCCTCTGCCTACCCTGCTATATGCGGGATACAGCGTGAAGCTATGTATGTATGTATAACATACACCTTACTAAGGCAACGTGTAATTTACACTTCAATGGGAATATATATAAGTAAATACACAGGTAATATATGCTATGAAAAGCAATATCATTAGTATTAGAAGATTAATTCGTCTACTTTGTACTAAGCTAAACCAAATTACTTACATAAGTCCATATTGCCAAATCTTCATGAACATATTATATCCTATAGAGATCTCATATTTAATTAACGCCATCTATTTATTCTGAAAACAATTATGGAATTATTAATATATAAAAAAGATTTTAATAAAAAAAATCTACTTTAAATAAACTATACTATATTTTTTCTTTTTCTTTTTGTTTTCGTCGGCATAATTCAATGTTTACTCTCCAAACCTTACTATATGGAGGCTAAACTGTTATAAAAATTTAAATATAAGTAATGTATTATTTTTGTATTCTTTTTTTGTGTGCTGTAAGTTTTTTCTTAAGGGTACGATGGGGCTGACATTTTTGTATTTATAGTTCTTAAAAAGCCCTTAAATAAAAATAGATTAAAAAAAATATATATTATTACGAATAACTCAAAAACAAAGCAAAACAGTGTATGTAGAGTGTACCTGGTGTCAATACACTGTGTTGGCTTTATATCCCAATTCGAACCATTGCATGTTGAGTGGCGAAACTCAATGATGAGTTTTGTCTTAGCAGAGATGAGAAATAACAATAATTTAAATAATACTAAAAAAAACTCTTTCTTAATTTTGATATCGTTGAAAATATTTTATGTATGACTTACAGTTCTATATAAACTGACATACAGTTTTACACGGCAATAGCTATAAATAATCCGTTACACCTTCGCTACGCAGAACTGTTCTTGGAGCTGACTCTGCTATACCAAGAATTAGCAAACTTTTAAATCGATGCAGTGGCTCAACTGATATTTTTGGCGACTATAAATGAATCGGTGAGTGCAGAAACAACGTAAGTCACAAAAAATGCAAAAATTCGTAATCAGTTTAATCTAGCTTAGAAAGGCAAGTTATACTCGTACCCTTTTTTCTCCCTCCTGCAAAATTAAAAAATCCAGACTTACGTTGTTTCTGTACTCACCGATTCAAATATATTTAAGGGAAAATGCCTGAAATATCTTATGGCGAACTAACAATTAATTTATAATAACTGTTTTTTTATACCTTTTTTTTTGCATGCGGTGTTAACTTCAAAGTAGTCTCTAAGTCACAAAAGTATCTTTTTTGTATATATCAAATTTTAAAACTGCTGGTTGACCAGTGAAGTTAGGTAGGTACCTATAAATAAAAAAATATTTATCTCTCTCCTTGAACGAGGGGCAAAAAATACACAAAAAACAGTCCACATAGCGCTTCATAAGCAAAATCGTATTTTCACGGATAAAAGTGACAAGTTGCTTTTATTTATTTCGCACTTCTGAAACAAGGTTAGAGGGGACAGGACACTTTACTAACAAAGGGTCTTAATTAAAAGTATTTTGTAAATATGTCAACAGTTCTTAACCAAAAATGATGAAGGCAAGTGTAATAAAATAATTTGTGTAATCAGAACAGAATGGTGTATATTTCAAGTATTTTCACATAATTTGGTGAATAAAGATTAAAGAACGATTGACGCCTGTCGTGGCGCAGAGGCACAAGCGTGCGACTGTAAACGCGACAAGTTGTGGGTTCGATTCCCACTCCACGAAATGTAAAATTTAGTATTTTCATTTCTTGGGTTTGGTAACAAGGCAAAGTGCGGCGTTGAGTTCCGCCACTCAACACGCAATGCCTCAATTCAGAAGCGGAAAGTGGGGAACAGAATTTGTTGTAAGAAGAATGGGTGTGTCTTAACACTTTAGGTTTTCAGGTTCCCTCTGCCTACCCACTATATGCGGGATACAACGTAAGGATTAAAAAAAGAAAGATTCAATCATTATTATTTCTGGCTTCTTCTAAAGAAGAAATAATGATTAGATGCCAGTTATGGCACAGAGGTGCCGCGCTTTGCCTTGTTACCAAACCCAGAAGTAAACATGCTAAATTTTTACATTTCGTGGAGTGGGAATCAGACACAACCTGTCATAGTTACAGTCGCACGCTTGTGCCTCTGCGCCCACGAGCAGGCGCTGTAAAAGTATGATTAGATGAAAAAAAGCTATGTGTGTTACATAAAAAAAACGTTCTTCTTTAATTCTTGATTCTTTTAACTAATTCATACTTAGTAGACTGCAACTAGATATTTGAAGTAGATTTTCATATGGCACCAACCAAATTCTACCTCAAAACCAGCAAAAACGACTGAAAACATATTTTTACAGGTGTCAAAAACTAGGGAAGCGTGAACCACACGTTGTTTGTGGAGTAAATATTTTTTTTATCCGCTTGTCGGTTGTCGCGAGAGCCACCCTGCTGCCATTTCAGACTAATTGTTTTGCAAAAAGCTTACCGACTTGTTTTGTTTTTTTTTAGTTTTATATTGATGTTAACGTATAGTGGAGCCTAGTTGATTAGTTGGCTGTTTTGGTGTAACTAAATCTTGTTAGGCATTCGTTGGTTGTTTTAATTCGTGATGAATAAATGATCGAATATATTCGTTATAGCGTTAACATATTGGTAAATCGACTTGTATATACATAATTTATATATATATATTTTTAACTTCACGCTGTAACCCGATAATATGGCTGGGGGTAGGCCAGAAGAGAGAATTCAGAGAACCTAGTGTTAAGACACTCCATTCTCTCTTTCAACAATTCCGTTCCCACTTTCCGCCGGGTGAGGCATTGCGTGTTGGTGGCGGAACTCAGCGCCGCGCTTTTTGCCTTGTTATAAACCAAGAGGAATGAAAATACTAAATTTTACATTTCGCCCGAGTGGGAATCGAACCCACAACCTGTTTTACGTTGACGTTTACAGCCGCGCTTGTGCCTCTGCGCTATAGAAAATATATAATATATTCTTTGTAAATATTTGTGCGTACAGATCTTTTTTGTTTGCGGGCCCATCATAATTTTTACCGTATAGCAAAGGTAGAAAGATTAATAAGTTCCTATTTTTCCCTCTGAATTAGAGACAATTCGCTCTCCTTCTGTCTTATCGGACTGGAAAAATTAAAAAATATTTTTATGATAACTATTAGTGATTTTTGATGTGGCCCCATTTGAACTGAGTTAATCCTAACAAACTAGTTTTGAGTTATTCGTAACTACTTACTTTTTTAGTGTATTTAATTTCAAGTCGGTTTTTCTTTTTTTTTCTGGGAATTTTTAATTACTCACCTAAAACTATAGGATTGAATGATAATATTTTTGTCATTGCATAAATGACCCCTTATTAATAAAATCTGAGTTAACTTATCGAAAGAACCTATTCACGCCTATTACAAACATAATATTATAAACTTCATAATACACTACCACTACAGTAAGACAGAACAGAATACTTAATCTCACAGGAACTGTTTTTAATTACGTTTTACTTCATCACTCGGCACCTGACCCCGTATTCAAATGAAATACCTCACATTAATAAAAATAACAACAAGCAGAAGAGATACAAAAATTAGTAGAGATTATCCATTTCAGGAATTTACATTGCAGTTTTTACAAAAGATGTTTTTACACTTTCAGCCGACTTTAAAAAGAAAAAAAAAAAAAAAGATTGTGTTTTTATCTGTTTTAAATTTTTACTGGATCAACTGTAATTTTGATGATTATTTGTTTATATGAGTAGCTAGATTTTTCACTTTTCCCACCCATCCTTTCCCAAAAATGTAGTGCTTGGTTCCGATGGTGGACTACTACATTTGTCCCCCCCTTCAAATCAATTATCGCCTCTGGGGTTGGCGAAAGCGCATCTAACATCTCCGGTGTGTTGTAGATGTCTATAGACGAGGGTAACCACCACCATCAGATTGAGATCCTTCTGCTTGTTTGCAAGTCCGTTATCAATAAAAAAAAAAAAATAGCGACTTAGATGTGGTCCCACATTTAAAAATTTAGCTAAAAGCTGACGAGTAGTTAATGATTTATTCGTAATAATTTTACTGTTGTATATTTATTTTTAAAGTCGGTTTTTAATTTTTACTAAAATTTTAATTATTTACTTAAAAATGTAATTTATTCACCCTATTAATAAACTATCAAGAGTATGCTTGGACCATCGACTTATCAACCTATTCACTTTCTTCTGAGCATAATAGAAATAACATTAACTTCATAATATGCCACTACAGTAGGCAGAGACAGAATATAATCTCACGGGGAACATTTTTTTTTTTTCATAGCAGGATGAAAGAACGGATGAAGCCAAGAAACCGAGGGCTGGGGATCTACGATCAGTGAGTCAAGATAGCCTCGCCCGTTAACATCTACAAGCACACCAGGAGATGTGAATCAAAGTACAGCCTAGAGAGATGGAGAAAAGGAGAGACAATGTAGCATTCCCGTTCTCGGAACCACCACGTACGAAGGCGTGAATGAAGAGCTGAAAGAAAAACCTGGCTTACATGCCATCGAACCGGAACACACATCATAAGATATTTGGCGGTTCGTGGCGACATGATAATTACTGGTCATGAGCCAGACGGAGGAGAAGACCTCTACCACACCAAGCAATTTTTAATGTTACTTAGTGGTTCCGGTCTAGGGATTTAAAATAAGTTAAAATCTAACGAATGGTTTTGAGTTATTCGTAATGATGTTACATTTTAGTGAATTTCATTTAAACTAAGTTTTCTTTTTTATTATAATTTTACTTTTTATTATATTTACAATGTTACTTTGTTTATCCCTTATTTTATTACCAAATTGTCACAAAACCACCTATAAATTGGCAAAGACTAATTTTTTATTATTTACACTTTAATGCAAGAAGAGAATCTCTACATTCTACTTTCCTCCACTTAAGGAGATTTAAAACCCATTTGCCAGGAGCCCACTAAGGTATAAATTAAGAAATTTATAAAATTCAGTGGTTTTTACGTAAAAGACTAACGAACCTCTATCGATCCTTCCAAAATTAAGATATTGCGTGATAATTGACGGAATTAAACACCTCGCTCTGTCTTACCAGAGAGGGGAAATGAAAATAATTTTGATTAATTCCCCTAAGTAAGATTCAAACTCACAACCAATCGCACTTACAATAACACTGACCCACTCCCCCACGATGACCTCAACCGAAATTACGAAGCAAAATTCCTTGTAAATCTTAACATAACAGGGTCGTCATGTTCGTAACTCCTGTACTCTCATAAATCAATTAAATAGTTATGTTAGTTTTCTTTTTAGCTTCACGTTGTATCCCGCATATAGTAGGGTAGGCAGAGGGAACCTGAGAGCCTAGTGTTAAGACACTCCGTTCTCTGTCAAAAATTCCGTTCCCCACTTTCCGCCAAATTGAGGCATTGCGTGCTGAGTGGCGGAATTCAACGCCGCGCTTTACCTTGTTACCAAACCCAAGAAATGAAAATACTAAATTTTACATTTCCTGGAGTAGAAATCGAACCCACACTGTCTTTTTACGTCATAACCTTATACAAAATTACAAAGCAACTCCATGTAAATCTTCATAATGAGAACAGGGTCGTCAAGTTCATAACTCCTGTACTCATAAATCAATTATATAGTTATGCTAGTTCTTACATTATATTCGAATTTAATGTTTGGCGCAACCCATACACATTGTATGGGCAATACGTGCCAAAATACATCTTCATATCTTAGCGTTTTGGGTAATAAATAAAATTTACTGCAGTTAATGTTATTAATAATTTAAAATGTTGAAAATTTAAGGAATATAAGGATTTTAATTTTGATTGGTTGTGGGTTCGATTTTCACTTGAAGGAATATATTTAAATTATTTTCATTTTCTGAGTTTGGTAACAAGGCAAAGCGCGGCATTGAGTTCCGCCACTCAGCACGCAATACCTCAATTTGACGGAAAGTGGGAAACGGAGTGTCTTAACTCTAGGTTCTTAGGTTCCTTCTGCCTACCCTGATATGTGCAGAATACAGCATGAACGTTAAAAAATAAAATGTCTCAATTTGGAGTGGAAAGTAGAGACCTGAGTGTCTTGACACTAGATTTTTTCTGACTACCCTGCTATATTGGGCAAAAATATGAAGCTAATAAAAACATATTCTGACCATATTACGCTATATGACATCACAAAAGCATTATTTTTGTACGTTTAGATATTTAATAGACTTTACAAAAAAAAATCGATCTAGTATAAAATGCCGTATAAAGTTAAATTATTACGAATAACTCAAAAATTACTCATCAAATTTTACATACGTTTAAACACATCAGAAGCACTGGCTATCATATGAAAAAAGAATCAATTTTGTTTGGTGGTAGGAGGTTCGTCCTCCGTCTGGCTCGCGACCACTATCATGTCAAAGACGAACCGCCAAATATCTTATGATGTGTTCCGGTTCGATGGCATGTAAGCCAGGTTTTCCCCTATCCCACCCATCCTTTCCCTAAAATGTAGTGGTTCCGATAGCGGACTACTACATTGTCCTCCCCTTCCATTTGTATCCTCTAGGTTGGCAACGCATCTCAACGCCTCTGGTGTTGTAGATGTTCATTTATTTTATTTATTTATTTATTGTTTATGTATTTATAAATATGTATATATATATATATATATATATATATATATATATATATATATATATATATATATATATATGTGTATGTGTATGTGTTTTATGTACTTAAATTATATGTACTCGTGTTTATATGTATTTGTTACATTTTCGCACTTCCACACTCGCAAATCTTTTACTTCTCATTCATACCCATAGGTTGACTGGAAGAAATCTCTATCAGAGATAAGTCCATCTTTGCTAACAACTTTTTTTAATATGTGTATTTATTTTGTTACAAAGTGCAATAAAGAATATATATATATAAATTAAATTTTAATCAAAGAATAATAAAATTTTAAATAAATTTCTTATATAGTGAAATAAAAAAGTTGCTTCAAGTGTTTGCGTACTTACTTTCGATAGATACAAACAAATAACAAATGCTGTGGAAAATAAATATTTTGAAAATTTTCTTAATTATATTCTCATATATTTTAAAAAAGACATAGCTTCACGCTGTATCCCGCATATAGCAGGGTAATCAGAGAGTACCTAAAGTCAAGACAAGAAAAAAAAAAATAAATTTAATAAATTAATTAATAACTTATTTATTTATTTATTATTTTATTTCTTTTTTATTTATTTAATTGTATTATACAATTAGAGTTACTTTTTGTGCTTTTGTTAAAAATGTGAATGCAAAATTGTAACAGTTGTTGGTTAGCCATAATAAATAAATAAAGACATTCCGTACGCCACTTTCCACCCCAATTCGAGACATTTCGTGTTGAGTGTCGGAACTTAACACCGCGCTTTACCTTGTTACCAAAGCGAGGAAACGAAAATACGAAATATTAATTAATAAAAATATTTAACATTTTCATTTCCTGAAATAGGAATCGAACCCACAACCTGTCACGTTTACAGTCAATTGTGTCTCTGTGCCGTAGGCATATTTACATTTAACTAACATAAACAAAATAAAACCATTAGAAAAAAATAAAATGCCCATAAAAACTGTAATTTCCTTTGTGTTTTAGAATTCAGTTAGTGCATGCTCAAAGACAAATACGTCAGCAGGTTTTAGCTTTAGAGGCGCGTTGATTGCGCGGTCGCCATTGTTAATCCTGCTCACGGTATTGTTGCCCTGTGAATAGGCAACCATGTACTTTTGTATGGGCAAGAATAGGCGGAAATTAGATTGTGATGTGACGCTGTGGTGTGGACTATGGTGATTTTTGAATTGTAGTTTTAATGTTGGAAGATTTGTTTTCAATTTTGATAAAAAATTATGTATAAGTAGGTTAAATAGAGACGTGCGTAGTGAAGGTGGACGTTTATGCACAATTTAAAGGGGCTCTTAAATCTACATTTGGGTCTGCACCCCAGTGGGTACTGGCACAGTGAATTCATGGATCAGTAAGGAGTTTCTTCTTTGGACGTTTTACATTTTTTCTTGCAGGGTTAAAAGAAGCTAGTGTCAAAATATTCCGTTCTCCAATTTTCACCCAATTACAGATTACATCCTAATTGCATATACAATAAAATACCTCACTCACTCTTTTTAAAATTGAAGGTTGAAATATTTTAGGGGACTGAAAATTCAAAATATTTTAACATATTTTTTGAGCTTCATCTATATCTACGTTTTTTTTTTTTAATTCACGCTGTAACCCGCATATAGCAGGGTAGACAGAGGGAACCTAGTGTTAAGACACTCCATTCTCCACTTTCCGCTGAATAAAAGCATTGCGTGTTGAGTGGCGGAACTCAAGGCCGCGCTTTGCCTTATTACCAAACACATGAAATGAAAAATTCCATTTCCTGCAGTGGGAATCGAACCAACAACCTGTCGCGTTTACAGTCGCACGCTTGTGCCTCTGCGGCACGACAGGTATCTACGCTAAATATTAATAATATTGTAAATTAAAAAAAAAACAGTAACAACAACGTGGTATGATATTACAAAACGCGTTTTCTTTTAACACGAGAACGGAAAGGTTTTTGCTGACTAAGAACACTTTCATATTCGGAAATATAAGGAAGGACGCTCGCGATGCTTTAACGTTGAAATATCGTATGCAGACGCTTTTCACAAGAAATACCATAATGACTATACTATATTTTACTCTTTTGGGACATAGTTTTTCTTTTACCCGACTTCGAAAGAAGAGGAGATTCTCAATGTGATTCTCAATTGATATATATATATATATATATATTATAGATAAGTATTGCTTCTCATGTAGTCCCATTTAAATTTAGTTAAGATCTGACGAATAGTTTTTAGGTTATTCGTAATTTTACGTTTTAAAGTATTTTATTTGAAATCACTTTTTTTTTTAAATTTTATTACTATTAGTGCAAATATAATAGTGACTATGATTTTTTCAAGAACACTGTGAGAAAATAATATTATTAGCTATTAGTTTTTTTTTTATTCACATAGTTTATTAGAACGTAACTAAAAGAAAACAAAACGCGGCGTTGAGTTCCGCCACTTAACCCGCTATATCTCGAATTCAGAACGCAACGAACGGAGTGTCTTAACACTAGGTTCTCTCTAACTACCCTACTACTTTTACAAAACTAAAATTACAGACATAAGATTACAGAGGCACAAACGTGCGACTGTAACCGCGACAGGTTGTGGGTTCGATTCCCACTCCAGTAAAAGGATTTTTTCATTTCCTGGGTTTAGCAAGAAGGTAAAGCGCGGCGTTGAGTTCCGCCACTCAGCACGCAATGTCACAATTCGGCGGAATATGGGGAACGGAGTGCCTTAAGACTCGGTTCCCTCTGCCTACCCTGCTATATGCGGGATATAGCGTGAAGCTGTGTATGTATGTATGTAATATGGAAATATAATAGAGTCATAAAACAATTCTTCCTAAAAAACAACTACTAACATTTTAAAACGCATTGTTTACTGCCAGCCAAATTGTGTCAATAAAATAGTTATGTACAGTCGTAAATTCTTTGTTAACATTGACTTAGTGATACACTAATAAATTTGCGTGGAACAAATATTGTTGCGTTCTGGTATATTGAAAGATTTATTTTTTCATTTTTTTTTTAGCTTCACGCTATATCCCGCATATAACAGGTTAAGCAGAAGGAACCTGAGAACCTAGTGTTAAGACGCTCCGCTCTGGATAACTGTCTGGTAACAATGCAAAACGCAGCGTTGAGTTCCGCCACTCGGCACGCAATGCCTCAATCTGGCGGAAAGTGGGGAACAAAATGGAGTTTTTTAACACTTCTGCCTGCTATATGCAGGATACAGCGTGAAGCTAAAAATACAGTAATGCTTAGAGCAGGATAGGTAAAGAGAATAAGTTTAAAGACACTCCGTTATTAATTTTCCGGCATACGAGTATATTACATTGCGTCAAAATTGGCGTAACTCAACGCCGCGTTCTACCGTATTAGATCCAAAAAATGAAAATGATTAATGATGATGAAATATTTCTTCAAATGTAGATTGAATCTACAACCACTGCGTTTACAGTCCCATACTGGTCACTGTGCTATAATGAAATGATACATAAATGCGTGAAATACTTTTTTTCATTGAACCCTATTAAAAGTTGAAGAATATATGTCAAGGTTTGTATTTTTATCATCATAATAGTAGATATAAAAATATGATGCCTGTAGAGATATGATAGTTATAAAGAGTTTTTATTTCTGCTTATATGCTATTTTTTACGTTACATAAACTGTAATACATGTTTTTATCGTCAGTTTGTTTGTCGGACTAAGAAAGAAAATATTTAGTAAAAACAGACGCAAAAGTTATTTACATTCATACACATACATAGCTTCACGCTCTATCCCGCATATAGCAGGGTAGGCAGAGGGAATCTAGTGTTAAAACACTCCGTTCCCCACTTTCCGCCGAATTGAGGCATTGTGTGCTGAGTGGCGGAACTCAACGTCGCGCTTTGCCTTGTTACCAAATCCAGGAAGTGAAAAATTTCATTTCCTGGAGTGGGAATCGAACCCACAACCTGTCGCGCTTACAGTCGCACACTTGTGCCTCTAGGCCACGATAGGCGTTTATTTATTTATTAAAAATTATTTCAACAGTAGTATAAGTCTTCAGTTCACTTTCTGGCCGAAATATGGGAATGGAGTGTTAAACAATAGAGCTTAACGTCGTCTATGACTTACATAAGTGGAGAAACAAATATAAATGTATGAATTAAATGTGATCATTCAAGGGGGTAAGGATCGAACCCGTAACCACTGACCCATTTTTCCACAGCGCCATGATGTCCTTTTTTATAGTTTTTGATATTATTTAAATTATTCTTTAACTAGTCTGACAAGATGTTATTTATAAAAGTGACAGAAAGTTATTTTTTTTGGGAAACCATATAAAAAATTGAAATTATAACTCAAAAATTAATCATTTGATAATAAAAATTTAAATGGGACCACATTAGAAGCACTAGCTACCCAGTAAAAAGCTTAGTTCACCCAGAAAAACTTACTCAATCTGGCGGAAAGTGGGGAGCGGAATTGTCGTAAGAGAACGAAGTGTCTTAACACTAGGTTCTCAGGTTCCCTCTGGCTACCCTGCTGTATATGGGATACAGAGTGAAGTTAAAAAAAAAAAAACAAGTTACGCAGTGACACATATTAAAAAAATACAATCTAACATACATCTCTTCCTTTTTCTAAAGTCGGTTAAAAGTAAAATATTCAAACTTTTAAATTTATTCACAAACTGAAAGCGACATTGAGTAAAACACAATAAAGAATACAATTTTGAAACAGTTCAGCAAAAATTTGCAGAATGCGAACGTAATAAATCCATTTTGTCTCGATATAACCTATCCTGGATTTAGGATTTGAAATTTAGGGAAAATACCTTATTCTAGTCTATTGAAACCATCGTATCGTAGTGGGACAGACTGACTGTAAACGCGATTAGCTGTGGGTTCGATTCTCATTTTGGGGAATGATTGTTTAGAAAGAAGTAATAAGCGAGAATATTATAATATTATAGTGAGACTGAAGAAAAACGTGCTCAGATGGTTTGGGCACGTCGAGAGGATGAGTGATGAAAGGATGGTGAGAAAGATATATGAAGCAAAGGTGAGCGGTAAGAGAGGTAGGGGGGAGACGTCGGTAGACCTTCGAGAACATACTATGAATATTATTACATGATACATGAATACCTTCCGCTAGAAGGTCACGTAATAATCACTAAAACCTCTTGGAGGAAATGTATGAAGTTTATGACTGTGGATGAGGCGAAAAAAGTGTCTGACTACCCCTAGAGAAGATAAGCGCTGTCTCACTGCGCCACGGTGGCATCAGTATTTAATGTTTTTTTTAGCTTCACGCTGTATCTACATAGCAGGGTAGACAGAGGGTCTCAGAAAACCTACTGTTAAGACATTCCGTTCTTTTTTAACATTTCCGTTCCCTATTTTCCGCCGGATTGAGAGTTTGCGTGCTAAATGGAGGAACTTAACGCCGCACTTTGCCTTATTACCAGAACTTTTTTGCCTTATTAACAGATACTAGACATAATTAATATTTCCATTTTTCTGGAATAGGAATTGAGCCTACAACCTATCACGTTAACAGTCGCACCCTTGTGCGTCTTCAGCACAACAGGCCTTATGTTTAAGAATATTTTACATTTAAAAAGAATACATACAGTATTATTATCTCGATAGCGATTCTCTTAGAAAATATAGATAGAACGAAGGTAATGTAGTGACTTTAATAACGTGGATCTTCGAGCTTCGTTTGATCCAAGAATAGAATAAGTATAAAAGGTCATCTCAAAATGAATATGCAAACGTATTCAATGCAAGACTGAAATAGACTGGAGTAAGTATACTAAATTTCAGCATCTAAATCCGAGATAGGTTATATCGAAGCAAAATACTCGGAGATTTATTGACTGATTTCAAAAAATGGAGGTTCTCAATTTTTTTGGTTTTTTTTTATGTGTGTTACAGTATACATTTTTACTGAGTGAACCAATTTTGATGTATTTTTTATATGATAGCTAGTGTTTTTGATGTCATGATTTAGATTTAGTTAAGATTGGACGAGTAGTTTTTGAGTTATTCGTAACAATTGTACTTTTTAGTGCATTTTATTTAAAGTCAACTTGTTAAAATTGATATTTTAACTTTCTTTTTTGTTCATTGCAAACGCGGGTTAGCGAGCGAAGCGAATACGGAGATGAAGCTTATTTGTATTACGTACATACATTATAATATGGTATTATTATTATTTTTAGCTTTACATATATCCCACATATAGCAGGATAAACGGACGACTGAAGACAAGTTATTTGCCACTTTTTGGCCAAATTGGCATTGCTTTTTGTATAGCGGAGCTCAACACCGCGACCAGGGCCAGAAAACAAAAATAATTTACCCATAAATAGTGTCACTAATATATCGAAAACTACTCATCAGATCATAATTAAATTTAAATAGGACCATATCAGTAGCAAGCTAGCTAAGTTTCCTCCCCTTCCATCTGTAACCTAGAGGATACAGATGGAAGGGGAGGACAATGTAGTAGTCCGCTATCGGAACCACCACATTTTGGGGAACGGATTGTGGGAAAGGGGAAACCTGGCTTACATGCCATCGAACCGGAACACATCATAAGATATTTGGCGGTTTGTCTTTAACATGATAGTGGTCGCGAGCCAGACGGAGGACGAACCTCCTACCACCTGCCTACTGGGATACCTGCCTACTGGGATACCTGCCTACTGGGATACCTACCAACTGGGATACCCGCCTCTTATGGGACGCTACCCAGCGGCGGAGGGGAATTGTATTCTAACACGTGCCCTCACAGGGAAAAAAGCTCTAGCTATCATATAAAAAATGACTCATCAAAATTGGTTCACCCAATAAATAATTATGCGATAACACACCTTTTTAGAAGTCGGCTAAAAACTAATTAACCTATAAAGACTCATATCTTATACAATCTTTATGAAAGTAAATATTGAATTTCAAAGACTTAAAAAATGTACCATAATTAATAGTTGTGGAAAAGTCTAAGGAGGTTGCTTTGAAAGAAATGAAAAAGATACACTAAGCACTTACCATATAAAGGTCAATGAATGAACGAAGTAAAAGGAAAGGCTTTTCTCATAATTATTTTCATAAGAAATCTATAATGTTTTTAATTTTAGAGGATATTTTCTTTCAAGTTTTGTTGTACGGAGGTTATTAAAGTAGTTTATTGTGAGAGAA